>VXBD01002583.1:20167-32367 GCA_013399975.1 Indicator maculatus | reverse complement strand
CACCCCCCACCCCCCCTGCGCCCCCCTCCAACCTCCCTGAGTCCACCTCCAGACTCCCTGAGTCCACCTCCAAACTCCCTGAGTCCACCTCCAACCTCCCTGAGTCCACCAAGAAGCTTCTTGGGTTCATGAAGAAACTCCTTGGCTTCACCAACAAACTCTGAGTCCACCAAGAACATCCTTCTTTTCACCAAGAAACAATTTGAGTCCATCAAGAAACTCCTTGAGTTTACCAAGAAAGGCCTTGAGTCCACCAAGAAACAACCTGAGCCCATTAAGAAGCTCTTTGAGTTCACCAAGAAGTTCCTCAAAGTCCACCAAGAAGCTCCTTGGACTTCATGAAAACCTTTTGCCCAGCAGCCATTGCTTTCAAATATTTATTCTACTACTTCTTGTGTCTTTTTTTTTTTTTTTCAGCTGTGCCACCAGAGCACAGAGGGTGTGATGGAAGCAAGGGATGTGTGAGGCCACAGCTGGAGTCCTGGGTCCAGTTGTGGACTCTCCAGTTCCAGAGAGACAGGGAACTATTGGAGAGAGTCCAGTGGAGGCTACAAAGATGCTGAGGGGCCTGGAGAATCTCTGGGTGGAGAAAGGCTGAGAGCCCTGGGGCTGTTGAGCCTGGAGAAGAGCAGCCCCAGAGGGGATCTGCTCAGTGCTCAGCAAGAGCTAAAGGGTGAGGGGCAAGAGGATGGGGCCAGACTCTTCTCAGTGGTGCCCAGCAATAGGACAAGGGGCAATGAGCACAAACTGCAACCCAGGAGGTTCCACCTAACCAGGAGGAGAAATTTCCTTGGTGTGAGGGTGCTGGAGCCCTGGAGCAGGCTGCCCAAAGAGGTTGTGGAGTCTCCTTCTCTGGAGAGCTTCCAAACCCCCCTGGCCATCGTGATCCTGATCAAGCTGCTGTGGGTGCCCTGCTTGAGCAGGGGGGTTGGACTGGATGACCTCCAGAGGCTCTTTCCAACCCTCCCCACGCTGGGATTCTGGGTTTGAAGCCCCATTCAGCCTCCCAGCCCCAGGCAGTGAGTCAGGAAGGCTCCCCCAGCACTCACCGATGTAATCAAAGTGTCCTGGGGCAAGCCTCTCCGGCAGGTGGCTGGCGAAGATGAAGCAGGTGAGGAAGGCCAGGAAGGTGTGCTTGTAGTGGAGCAGGATGGAAGCATCTGTGCAGCTCTCTGCTGCACACTGGTAGAACTGCAGCAGCAGAGGGGTGTCCCCACAGAGGCACCATGCAAAAGGGGAGAAGCAGTCAGAGAACTGCTGAGACTGGAGGAGACCTTTGAGATCATCAACCCAACCACTCACCTGCAGCTCAGTGCCACCACTGCTTCTAAGGCACCTCCACTAACCCATGCCACAGAATCACAAATAAGGTTGGAAAAGACCTCAAGGCTCATCCAAGTCCAACCTGTCACCCAGCACCTCATGACCACTAAACCATGGCACCAAGTGCCACATCCAAACCCCTCCTGAACACCTCCAGGGATGGTGACTCCACCACCTCCCTGGGCAGCACATTCCAAGGGCAGATCTCTCTCTCTGTGAAGAACTTTCTCCTCACCTCCAGCCTAAACCTCCCCTGGCACAGCTTGGGACTGTGTCCTCTTGTTCTGGTGCTGGTTGCCTGGGAGAAGAGACCAAACCCCTCCTGGCTACAACCTCCCTTCAGGTAGTTGTAGACAGCAATGAGGTCTCCCCTGAGCCTCCTCTTCTCCAGGCTAAACACCCCCAGCTCCCTCAGCCTCTCCTCACAGGGCTGTGCTCCAGACCCCTCCCCAGCCTCATTGCCCTTCTCTGGACACCTTCAAGTATCTCAATGTCCTTCTGAAACTGAGGAGCCCAGAACTGGACACAGTAGGTCCCTCAGCACCACACATCCCTGTGGCTTTTAAACCCCTGCAGGGATGGTGACTCCACCACCTCCCTGTGCAGCCTGCTGCAGTGCTTTGGAACACCACAGTTCTAAAGGAAGCAGAGACATTCCTTAAGCCACATCATCCCACCCAACACCCTGCTGGTTGCAGGAGCCAGGGCTCAGCACAAGGTCTTCAACAGAACATCAGCCCCAGAGGGCATCTGCTCAATGCTCAGCAAGAGCTGAAGGGTGGGGGGCAAGAGGATGGGGCCAGACTCTTCTCAGTGGTGCCCAGTGACAGACACAAACTTTAACCCAGGAGGTTTCACCTGAAGATGAGGAGAAACTTCTTTGGTGTGAGGGTGCTGGAGCCCTGCAGCAGGCTGCCCAGAGAAGTTGTGGAGTCTCCTTGTCTGGAGAGCTTCCAACCCCACCTGGCCACTGTGATCCTGGGCAAGCTGCTGTGGGTGCCCCTGCTTGAGCAGGGACCTCCAGAGGTCTCTTCCAACCCCCCTGTCACCTCCATTTCATGCAAATCCCTGCCCTTAGACATCACTGCAGCAAAATTCCCACCTCACTCCAGTCTGGGAACTGGGAAGCCTGCAGCTTTCCAAGGCAGTAACTTTCCAGCCTGTGCTTTGAAGTGGAAGGAATTTGCCTGTCAATAGGTGCAGGAAAAAATAACCCAATCCCTTTTCCTGCCAGAGTTTGTTTGCCTTTGGAAGACTTCAGAAAGCTGGGATGAGTTTTCCCCAGATACATTTCAGCCTAGGCTGAAGCAGCTGAGGTTTCTGTGCACCCAGGGAAGGTGCTGGGTGCTGTGCCAGGGGCAGTGAGAGACATACCCTGTAGAAGAGGGGGATGCTGTCGAACAGGTAGGGGTACACAAAGGCCAGGGTGCGGGAGGCCTTGCTGAACCTGGGCTGCTCCACCTCCACAAACCTGGGGGAGAGCAGAGGAGGTGAGGTCAGGGGGCACAGGGCAGCAGATTGGGCAGTCTGAGAGCACCCCTGGACTTGGGGGTGCAGAGCTGGAGGTGAGCCAGCACTGAGTGCTCCCAGCCCCAGCCGTGTCCTGGGCTCATCCCCAGCAGTGGGGAGGGAGAGGATTCTGCCCCTCTGCTGAGACCCCACCTGCAGTGCTGGGGCCAGCTCTGGAGTCCTCAGCACAGCAGAGACATGGACCTGTTGGAGTGGGGCCAGAGGAGACCACAGCAATGCTGGGAGGGCTGGAAGCCTTCTGCTGTGAGGCCAGGCTGAGAGAGTTGAGGTTGTTCAGCCTGCAGAAGAGAAGGCTCCAGGGAGACCTTCTGGTGGCCTTTCAGTGCCTAAGGGGGCTGAGAAGAAAGCTGGGGAGAGGCTTTAGAGCAGGGACTGTTGTGAGAGGACAAGGGGTGATGGTTTGAACTAAAAGAAGGAGATTGAGACTGGAGAGAAGGGAGAAATGTTTGACCCCGAGGGTGGTGAGAGCCTGGCCCAGGCTGCCCAGAGATGGGAGCTGCCTCATCCCTGGCCCCATTGCAGGACAGGTTGGTTGGGACTCTGAGCAGCCTGCTCTGGTGTCAGGTGTCCCTGCTGCCTTGCAGGGCAGCTGGACTAGATGAGCTCTAAAGGTCCCTTCCCACCCAACCCAGTCACTGATTCCATAATTCTCTGGCTCACCAAGCAGCCATTTAAGGTTATCAAAACTTCCTGAGAAGTTGGTTCCATTTGGTGCAGCAGCTCAGCAAATCAGATGTGCCCCTGCCAGTCCCTGCCCTCCTCACCTTGCTGCATCCTCCCCTGCTCTAAGCCATGCTCCTGGTGACCTTCACAGGGTGCATCAAGAGGCTCAGCATATTCTGCTGCTGTGTTTGGCCACAATGTCAAAGCTCAGCAGAAGTCAGGAGCCCTTCCCTTGTCTGGACTTCCCTGAACAGATCAGATGTGATTCTTACCTCTTTCTTCTAGAGTGACCCCAGGCCCAGGCAGCCACAGACCCTCCCAGCCCCTGGAGACAGCCCTGCCCAGGGTGTGGTTGGTGGAGCAGCCCCAACAGCATTGCTGAGCCCTCTGCAAGCTGGGCAGGAGCAGGAGTGCCTGGGCAGGTCCCCTCCAAGCACATCTGGGTGCCCATTGCACAACTGGGTTCTGCCTCTGCTCCCAGCCAAGCCTCCCACCTTGGATGGACCTTTTGGCTGGTGTGACTCAGCTGAGGGTGAGGCCAAAGTGATTACAAGCAGTCAGCAGGACCCCAGGGTAGGAAATGAGGTGGCCCAGGTGCTGGTGGCCTCACATGCAGCTCAGGAGTGGCCAGATCCACTCAGTCCCTCATCCCAGCAGGATGCAAGCCTGCCACAATCCACTTACACAAAGGTGAGAAGCACCACAGCAGAGCTGGGCACAAAGCCAGGCACCCTCTGCAGCCCCACCAGAATGAGAGAGGAGAGGAGAATGTCTCAAGGAAAGTTGGGGGTGCACAGGAGGAAGAATTTCTGCCCCAAAAGGGTTGTCAAAGCCTGGACCAGGCTGCCCAGGAGCAGCTGAGGGACCTGGGGTTGTTCAGCCTGGAGAAAAGGAGGCTGAGGGGAGACCTTCTGGCTCTCTACAGCTCCCTGAAAGGAGGTTGGAGCCAGGTGGGGTTGGTCTTTTCTTCCAGGGAACAAGTGACAAGATGAGAGGAAACAGACTCAGGGGAGGTTCAGGTTGGATGAGAGGAAACTGACCAGTGGAGGTTTAGATTGGGCATGAGGAACAATTTCTTCCTCTTGAGGGCTGTCAAGACCTGGCCCAGGCTGCCCAGGGAGGTGCTGGACTCCCCATCCCTGGAGGGGTTTCAAAGCCATGGAGATGTGGTGCTGAGGGCCAGGATTTGGTGGTGACCTGGCAGTGCTGGGGGAATGGTTGGACTCCATGATCTCAAAGGTCAGAATGATTCCATGATCCTCTGACAGATGCCTGCTTTTCCTGTGCCTGTACTCAGAGCTCTGTAGCAGGGAGATGCTGACAAGGAAAGCTGCAGATCAAGAATTAGCTCTCAAACAACCCCAATCAACCTGGAACTGATCTCAAGCTGCTGAGACTTCCTACAAGTTATCTTCAAGTGGTAAGGACTATGGTTAGCACCTGGCCAGGGAGCTTCCTCTGCTCAGTGAGACAACAGAGAGAGGCACAAGACAGGAACAAGGGGGAAAGAAGGAAAGGGAAAGAAATGAGGGATATAGGAAAAAATTCCAACTGGCATCATCTAGCTGGTGAGGGGTGAGACACTGCAACAGGCTGCCCAGGGAGGTTGTGGATGCCACCTCCCTGGAGGTGTTCTGAGCCTTGCTGCAAACTCATGGATCCCTCCTGGATCCCTCAGTAGATTCAGACAATCACAGAATGGTTTGGGTTGGAAAGAACCTTGGAGATCACCTAGTTCCAACCCCCTGCCATGGGCAGAGACACCTCCCACCAGCCCAGGTTGCTTAAGGCTTCATCCAACCTGGCCTTGGACACCTCCAGGGAGGAAGCATCCCAACCTCCCTGGGCAACCTGTTCCAGAGCCTCACCACCCTCACTGGAAAGAATTTCTTCCTCATCTCCAGTTTAAATCTGCCCTGCCCAAGGTCAGATGCATTGCCTCTCATCCTGTCACCACAAGCCCTTGTGAAAAGTCCCTCCCCAGCTTTCAGGTAGCCCTCTTCAGGTACTGAAAGGCCTCCATGAGGTCTCCCTGGAGCCTTCCCTTCTCCAGGCTATCTACCAGGAGTGAAACAAACCCCAGGGCAGGTAGAGAAGGAGCAGAGCCTGTCTGGCTGGGACCCAGCTGTTTGAGTTGCTGCAGATAAAGTGTTTGCTGCTGCCACTCAGGAACAAAACTCAGCACACACAAGGCTGCTGCTCATGCCTGGGGAGTGATGCAATCAGCTGCCAGAACCTTGAGGTTCCTCCTCTGCAGAGCTGTTATGTAAACACACCCAGAGAGAGGATCACAGAGCCAAGGAGTTGTTTAGGTTGGAAGAGATCTTTAAGGTCATTGAGTCCAACCCCATTAACCCAGCACTGAGAGGTCACCACCAAACCATCACAGGATGTTAGGGGTAGGGAGGGACCTTGAAGGATCATCCAGACCACTCCCCTGCCAGAGCAGGGTCACCTACAGCAGGTCACACAGGAATGCATCCAGGTGGGGTTTGAATGTCTCCAGAGGAGACACCACAGCCTCTCTGGGCAGCCTGTCCCAGGGCTCTGTCATCCTCACAGTGAAAAAGTTTTTCCTTATGTTCACATGGAACCTCCTCTGCTCCAGCTTGCACCACTGCCCCTTGTGCTATCATTGGGCATCACTGAGCAGAGCCTGGCTCCATCCTCCTGGCACTCACCCTTCACATCTTCATCAACATGAATGAGGTCACCCCTCAGGCTCCTCTTCTCCAAGCTAAAGAGTCCCAGCTCCCTCAGCACCACATCTGCACAGCTCTGAGACCCCTCCAGGGATGGGGACTCCACCACTGCCCTGGGGCAGCCTGGGAAAGATTCCTCATGTCCAACCTGAACCTCTCCTGGGGAAACTCCAGGCCATTTCCTCTTGTCCTCTTGCTTGTTTCTTGGGAGAAGAGACCAACCCCCACCTGGCTCCAACCTCCTTTCAGGGAGAGCCAGAAGGTCTCCCCTCAGCCTCTTTATCTCCAGGCNGTCTCCCCTCAGCCTCTTCATCTCCAGGCTGAACACCCCAGGCCCCTCAGCTGCTCCTCCCCAGCCCTGTTCTCCAGACCCCTCACCAGCTCTGTTGCCCTCCTCTGGGCACACTCCAGCTCCTCAATGTCCTTCTGGGAGCGAGGGCCCCAAAACTCAACCCAGGGTTCAAGGTGTGACCTCACCAGTGCAGCCCAGTCCAGGAGTGACAATCCTTGCCCTGCCCCTGCTTGGTGGGATGTCCCTGCCAGGCAACACACCACATGAAATTCCCTTCCAGCTGTTGGCTTTGGGTGGCATTCTGGGACCACCAAACTCCGCTGATGCCATCAGGCCACGCCTTGCCCAAATCCAAAGCCCTCCTCTTCCCCTTCCTGAACTTAAGGCTCCTACTTGTGCCAGGAGAGCCTGCAACTGCCAAGCTGCCTTGATTGCAGTGCTGAAGGCTGAGGCTGCAGCAGTGCCTGTGGGTGGAGCAGAGGCTTACCTGGAGTAGCAGGAGAGGCTGGTGCTGAGCAGGGTGTTGAGCAGGGCGATGGGCACGTAGCAGTGGTGGAAGGTGCTGTCCACCCACTCAGCTGGGAAGATGTATGCTGAGTATGCCAGGGCTGACCCTGCAAGGACAGGAGGTGCCTGCTGAGGGACAGCCCCCACCAGCACCCTGGAGTCTCCTTCTCTGGAGACTTTCAAGACCCATCTGGATGTGTTCTGTGCTCTGGCAGGGGGGGGTTGGGCTCGATGATCTTCAGAGGTCCCTTCCAACCCCTAACATCCTGGGATCCTGTGACCATCAGCATCCTCCTGGGCACAGATGAGAACTGTCACATTGGTGCTTGGCATTGGGGGTTCTCAGGAAAGGCAGAGGGGGAGTAAAGCTGAGGAGCAGTCAGCTGGAGCACAGGCCATGGAATTGGTTTGGGTGGAAGACATCTTTAAGATCATGCAGTCCAGCCAGTAACTCAGCACTGCCAGGTCATCACTAAACCATGGCCCTCAGCACCACATCTCCAGGGCTTTGAAACCCCTCCAGGGGTGGGGGCTCCACCACTGCCCAGGGAAGCCTGGGCCAGGCCTCAACAACTCTCAAGAGGAAGAAATTTTTTCTCATGTCCAACCTAAACCTCCCCTGGGGCAGCCTGAGGCTGTTGTCCCTTGTTCCTTGGGAGAAGTGACCTGGCTCCAGCCTCCTTTCAGGGAGTTGCAGGCAGCCATGAGGTCTCTCCTCAGCCTCCTTTTCTGCAGGCCCAACAACCCCAGGTCCCTCAGCTGCTCTCACACAACCTGTTCTCCAGAACCTCCACCAGCCAACCCCTGCAGGAGCTGGAGGTGTCTTGTGCCACATGGACAGGTCTCCATCCCAGGGCTGACACAAAACCCAGCTGCAAATTCATGGTGGTATCAGAGATGCTTCGTGGTCCCTCCCAAGCTACAAGGAGGTGAAGGAAATGGGAAGGGTGGAAACACCACCCAACCAGCCACCATCCCTGCTTGCCTGGTGGCTATAAGCCACCTGAGCAGCCAGGCTTCAGGCTTGCTGCCTCCCTGCCCCTCGTCTCCTGCTGACACCCCCCAGCACCTCTGCCCGTCCTTACCCAGGCTGTACATGCTGAGAGCTGCGTAATCAAAGAAGTAGCAGACGTGCCTGGCGTGGGTGGACATGGTGCTGAAGGTGTGGGCACAGCTGGAGGCCAGGGGGTAGATGCAGCAGGTCAGCAGGTAGGCAAGGAGGGGCCAGGCATGGGGGTCCTCGGGGCCGCCCGGCCCCCGCAGCCGCCCCACCAGGGTCCACACAAAGTACCTGCAGCGGGGCGGAGGAAGGTTGAGCAGCACAGCCCTGGGTGTCCCCTGTCCCCGCTCCCACGGCGGCTGCTGAAGCCCCCGGGGCTGGCTCCTACCAGGCAGGCACGAAGTGGGTCCAGATGTTGAGGGTCTCGTTGGTCATCTGGAAGACGCTGAGGAGGCAGTCGGCAGCGGAGCTCCTGGGGGGGCGGTACCCAAAGAGGATCCCCTGCTCCTGGTAGCCCTGCAAGGCAAGCACTGGCACCAGGGGGGAGGGGAAGGGGAGGNGGGGAGGAAAGGGGAGGAAAGGGGAGGAAAGGGGAGGAAAGGGGAGGAAAGGGGAGGAAAGGGGAGGAAAGGGGAGGAAAGGGGAGGAAAGGGGAGGAAAGGGGAGGAAAGGGGAGGAAAGGGGAGGAAAGGGGAGGAAAGGGGAGGAAAGGGGAGGAAAGGGGAGGAAAGGGGAGGAAAGGGGAGGAAAGGGGAGGAAAGGGGAGGAAAGGGGAGGAAAGGGGAGGAAAGGGGAGGAAAGGGGAGGAAAGGGGAGGAAAGGGGAGGAAAGGGGAGGAAAGGGGAGGAAAGGGGAGGAAAGGGGAGGAAAGGGGAGGAAAGGGGAGGAAAGGGGAGGAAAGGGGAGGAAAGGGGAGGAAAGGGGAGGAAAGGGGAGGAAAGGGGAGGAAAGGGGAGGAAAGGGGAGGAAAGGGGAGGAAAGGGGAGGAAAGGGGAGGAAAAGGACCAAAAGAAGGGTACCCACTCATTCAGGACCCAGCTGCAAGGACAGAGCTGTGTCCCTCTCCTCTGGGAGGTGGTCCCAGGGAGGGGTTGAGCACTGTCCCAGGGTGGGGGTGGTCACCTCAGCATGCTGCTCCCACCTGTCACCTCCCAGAGTGATGGGGACAGTGCTTTTAGCAGGACAAAGGGTGGTGAGTTTAAACTACGCTGTGAGGCCAGGCTGAGAGAGTTGGGGTTGTTCAGTGTGAGGAAGAGAAGGCTCCAGGGAGACCTTCTGGTGGCCTTTCAGTGCTCAAAGGAGCTGATCAGAAAGCTGGGGACAGACTTTTTCTCAGGGCCTGTTGTGAGAGGACCAGGGCTAATGGTTTGAACTGAAAGAGGGAGATTCAGAATGGAGAGAAGGGAGAAATGTTTGACCCTGAGGGTGGTGAGAGCCTGGCCCAGGCTGCCCAGAGAGGTGGGAGATGCCCCATCCCTGGCCCCATTGCAGGTCAGGTTGTCTGGGGCTCTGAGCAGCCTGCAGGAGTTGCAGATGTCCCTGCTGGCTGCAGGGATGAGCTTGAAAGGTCCCTTCCCACCCAAACCACTCCATGGTTCTGTGAGAACCCCACCAAGCTCTGGGCACAGGGCAGAAGAGCTCTCTGACCTTAGGCACTTGGTTGATGCTCAGCAGCCTGGGTAACTTGAGACTCAGCATCCTGCAGGTTGGGGCTCCAGCTCCAAGGGACCTTGCTGGCTCAGCTTCCTTTGGGGACAAGCCCCTCTGGTGCCTCACACCCAGCCTGGCCACATCTCACCCCACTCTGAGGAAGCAGTGGGCTGGGGCTGCCCCGTGGTGGCTCAGGAGATGGTCCTTGACTCTAGGAGAGGTGACCTGGAGGAGACAAACCTTCAGCAGGATGTGGCACAGCGTTCCCATGCCCAGGGTCCCAAACCCACACATGAGAAATGCTTCTTGGGGTGGTTTCTGTGGCATGGGCATGGGAGATGGCATCCACCCCATGCTGGGGTTCTCCTGACTACCCACACCCAAATGGGGCAGGGGGAGAACACCATATCCCTGAGCCCACCACCTGGAGAGCCTCAAGCCCTCTGTTATCACCCCAACAGAGATGTAGGAACAGCACCCACGTGCCCAGAGCACTTGGAGTGCCACCAAAAGCCCTGGGCATGGGCTGGGGGCTACAGGGTGCAGGCAGGTCCCCTCAGGGAAGCAGGCAGGACATGGGAGTCCCAGGCAGCACCTGGGTTGGTTCCCCTCTACCCACTCCTCATCCAACCTCCCAGCCCCATGGTGCAGCCCTTCCAGCCCCAACATCTCCATCTCTTACCTGCTGATGTCTTCCCCAGCGCTGCCTCTCCCCCCTCCACCTCTGCTCTGTGAAACAAAGGTGACAAAACCACCATCATCTCCTGTGTCCAGGACCTCCTGGCCCTGGGGGAAACTGGGGGAGAAGGAGCCTGAGCATGGCCTTGGAGTTGTAGCAAGCCAGAAGGTCTCCCCTTGGCCTTCTTTTCACCAGGCTGGATAACCCCCAGGTCCCTCAGCCTCCAGAGAGCTGCTCCTGGGGTGGCATTCCAGCTGCTGCAGCCACCCCAGAACTTCACACCAGGATGTCACCAAGCTGCAGCACACACTGGTGGTGCTGCCAGTCCCAAATAACCTCCTTTGCTGCCCGCTCCTGGGCCCTGGCATTGTGCTTCATCTCCCTCTGCTCTTCCTCCCCACTCATACTCTACCTCTCCCCACAGCCAAGCAGCTCTGCCGTGGGCAGGACGCCGTGGGCCAACCACGAGGTGGGAGTGCCCAGAGAGAGGGAGGTGGCTGGGAGGTGGTTAACAGGAGGGAAAAAATTAACAAGGCAGGGGAGCAATAAAGGCAACATAAAATCACACTGGAACTGCCTCCAGTTAAAGATTAGACCCAAACCCACAGCCTTCTGTTGGCTGTTAAATTGCAGGTGTGCTGCCTGCCTCCAACCTGTGATCCCCAGGGGATCACACTGCACTTCTCCATGGTGGGAAGTGGGGGACCTGAGGTGGCTTCCAAAGCATCAGGACCCCCCCCTGGAGGGCAGGGAGTGGGGTCTAGAGCAAAGGTCTTGTGAGGAGCAGCTGAGGGAATGGTTCAACCTAATGGAGAAAAGGAGGCTGAGGGGAGACCTGGCTTGTAACAATTCCCTGAAAGGAGGTTGGAGTCAGGTGAGGATTGGTTCTCTGCTCCCAAGGAATGAGGGACAGGGTAAGAGGAAATGGCCCCAGGCTGCCACCAGGCCTTCTTCACCACAATTTCTTCTTCAAAAGAGTTGTCAAGACCTGGCCCAGGCTGCCCAGGGAGGTGGTGGAGTCCCCATCCCTGGAAGGGTTTCGAAGCCCTGGAGATGTGGTGCTGGGGGCAATGGTTTGGTGGTGAGCTGGCAGTGCTGGGGGAATGGTTGGACAACATGATCTGAAAGGTCTCTTCCCCCCAGCACAATTCCATGGCTCTGTGAGCAAGGGCAGGGAGCAAGGACAGCCGTTGGTTATTTGCATGCTCCAGGAGCACAGAGCTTGCTGGCCCCATCCCACATCTGATAGAGACACAAAGGAGGGTGATGATGGGGTGGAACAACAACAACAACGTCCTCCTTATCTTGGTGAAGCCACACAAGCTCTTCACAAAGGCTCAGGTGCAAGCCAGGTGAACCAGGTCAGAACCAGGGAGCTGCTCTGCTGCGCTCACCCCAGGGAGAACGTGGGAAGCACCGGGCCCAGGCTTAGCAAAGAATTTGTGTTCTGCAGAGCAAAATGAGTCACTGGAGCCACGGGTGCAGCCAGGCACACCCTGCAGTGCTGTTTTCCTCCTCCTTTGGCTGAGCTTTTTCCACAGTGCTCTTGTGGAAGCCTCGTGGGGTGAGGGACAGGGCCACACCAGAGCTGTGACCTCTGTCACCAGCAGGTTACAAACTCTGCAGGCTGCAAACGCACTTCCTCCTTTTCCCTCTCCTCCTTCTTTCCCTTCTCCCCCTTTTTCTTCTCTTTCTCCTCCTTTTCCTTCTCCTTTTCATAGAATCATAGAATCGTTTGGGTTGTAAGGGACCTCTAAAGGTCATCTAGTCCAACCCCTTCCTTCTTCTCCTCCTCCTTTTTCTTTTCCCTGCTTCTCCTTCTCCTTTTCATTCTCCTTCTTCTCCCTCCCCTTT
>VXBD01002583.1:0-16474 GCA_013399975.1 Indicator maculatus | reverse complement strand
AGAGGGAAAAAAAAAAAAAAAAAAACCAAACTAGAGCAGCCACAAATCCTGCACACAACCAGCCCCAGCCACTAGCTACTGGAAGAGAGCAGAGGACCAAAAGCAAAGATAAAAAAGAAAAGCACTGTCCCCATCATCCCACATCGCCTCACTCCGAACCGACGCAACGGGGGAGCGTCAAAGCCCCGCAAAGCTTCAGCATCCCTTGGGGGCAACCAAAACAAATTCAAGTGATTGAGGGAGAGGGGGAAACAAACAAACAAACAAACAAACAAAAAAACAACCACCAAAACAAACCCAAAAAGCCAGAGCCAGCAAAGCAGAGCCGCCGGTACTTACAGCTCTGCTGGCGGGGAGCGGGGCTGGGTCGGATGCGGCGTTCCCGGCGGCGGCGCTGGCTCCGGCCGCCCGCCCGCGTTACTCATCTGTGTACAAACACAACCCACATGGCCCGGCCGTCTTTGGAAGCTCTCAGCCGGGGCGTGGGCAGCCAAGAAGAACGGGCTGGGACAGGTCTGCCAAAGCCCACAGCCCCGTAAGGAAAACACTTTTGTTTTGAAAAGCTTTCCTTGCTTTGCTTTACCAGCGCCCTCCACACCTCCCCCTCCCCCCTCAAGTAGGATGGTCCCCAACAACCCCTGGGTTGGGTTACGGAGAAGAAGGAGGTGGTGGTGAAGGGTCAGGCTGCTTTCCCAGATGAGGAGCAAATGACTTCTGGCTCGTCTTGGTGGTGGAACAGGAAAAAGGCAACAAAATAAAACCGGAAATAACTGCGGCCAAACCGCTCTCACATCAGGCTCTGGATCAGCCTCAGCTGGGCTGTGAGGAAGTGGGAGAAGGACAGGAAAAAAAGATCAACTCACAGACCTCCCCGTGCATCTTCAGTTCCTGGGACCCTCTGCTTTTATCAGCAGAAAACACCCCCGAATTCACTTCACTGTCTGCAAAGAGACTGTGAAGTCCAAGTGCTCCCACCCTGGAGGGAAGCTCTCTCCCAGCAGGGTGGTGGAGGCCTCTCCGCTTGGCCACCATGGAGCAGAAGCCACCAGCAGTCCCCACATCCGTGCTGGCTGGCAAAACTCAGCCTGTTTCCTTTTCTCCACCTCGAGAAAGCCTCTGTTCTCCTCTGTCCTCCAGCTCTTACATCATTCCCAGCAGGGTGGTGGAGGTCCCTCTGCTTGGCCACCACGGAGCAGAAGCCCCCAGGTGTGTGAAGAAGGTTCTCCTAATGTCCAACCAAAACAATTTGAGGCCATTTTGGAACTGAGCTGAGATGCAACCATAGGAGCAGAATGTCCTCAGGGTCTGGAAACCAGCAGCAAGCACAAACCAGCCAAGAGCTTCTCCTGGCTCTTGCTCCTGGGGTCAAAGCCCTGGGAGAAGGCACTTGCAGAGGGGAAGCTCCCAGCTCAGCTGCTCCTTAGGACATCACCCTGGGTAAAGGCTTTGTGGGCACGGCCCCAAGCCAGCAGGAGACCACAGCTGAAGGTCTGTGCAGCCCCAAATCCCATGGGAGTAACAAAGAGCTGAAAAGTCTTCTCCAACCCAGACCATTCTGTGATTCCATGATCTTTGCAGCAGACATTGCTGCCAGCCAGTGCTGCTGATCACCACCACAGTGGGAATACCAACAAGGGACAATTCAGAAGGTGACAGCTGTGGAACAGGAATGTGATGGTTTGTTCTGCTGCTCCCAGTTGTTTGTTTGTTGGGTTTTTTTCCCCCCATAAAAGGGACTTATTGTCTCTGAAATGAGTTGTTGTGAGCTGGAGCTGTTCTGAATGAGGACAATCAGCTGTTCCAGACCTTGTGCTGCAGCTCACCATGTCCCTGACTTGCAGAACAGCAAAACATTTGTAGGTGTCCCCCCTGCTTTGGTGGGTGCTAATGGAATGTGCTGCCCATGGGACCTGCACCTGTGTCCTGAGCACACCACCACCCCCCCCCAGGCACTGCCCCGGGTCTTGGCTGCAGGCAGGGCCAGGAAAGGGTTAACAGGAATCACTGGGAGCTACAGGATGAGGAAAAGCAGGATCATGGAATCACAGAATACTTTTGGTTGGAAGAGACCTTTAAGATCATGGAGTCCAACCATTCCCCCAGCACTGCCAGGTCACCACCAAACCATGGCCCTCAGCACCACATCCCCATGGCTTTGAAACCCCTCCAGGGATGAGGACTCCACCACCTCCCTGGGCAGCCTGGGCCAGGCCTTGACAACACTCAAGGGGAAGAAAAAAGGAGGATGCAGCCCAAATCACCACTCTGGGACACTCCAGGCATGGAGCAGGGTCCCCCTGCCCACCTTAGCCCCTGCACACAGCCAGCCCCAGGCACTGGCCTAGCCCAGCTCATGCAGCACATTCCTGGCCCCAGCCTGCCCTAATTAATATTTTTAATTACAAAATGATTATGCTGACACCTTCTGCTTCCAGGGTGTGTGAGATGGAGGGAAGTGCCAGTGCTGATGTTCCTGTTCCAGGTTTGGAGGCCACAGGGGAGCAGAGATGACACAGGAGTGGCTGTGGAAACCAGCCAGGAGGGCAGGGAGTGCTGAGAAGCCACCACACAGGAGAGGAGCCAAATCCTTGCTGGAATGCTGTGACTCCAGGGGGGAAATCCCAGAATCCCAGCATGGTGGGGATTAGAAGGGACCTCTGGAGATCACCCAGTGCAACCCCCCTGCTCAAGCAGGGTCACCCACAGCAGCTTGCCCAGGATCACAATGGCCAGGGGGGGGTTTGGAGGCTCTCCAGAGAAGGAGACTCCACAACCTCTCTGGGCAGCCTGCTCCAGGGCTCCAGCACCCTCACAACAAAAAGAACTTTCTCCTCCTGTTCAGAATGGAACCTCCTGGAGTCCAGTTTGTGCCCATTGCCCCTTGTCCTGTCCCTGGGCACCACTGAGAAGAGTCTGGCCACATCCTCTTGCCCCCTACCCTTCAGCTCTTGCTGAGCATTGAGCAGATCCCCTCTGGGGCTGCTCTTCTCCAGGCTCAACAGCCCCAGGGCTCTCAGCCTTTCTTCCTCACAGAGACTCTCCAGGCCCTTTGTAACCTCTTCTGGACTCTCTCCAGGAGCTCCCTGCTCTTGAACAGGGGTAGCCCAGACCTGGACCCCTTATTCCATCTGTTGCCTCACCAGGGCAGAGCAGAGAGGGAGAATGCTTGGACTCCATGATCTCAGACATCTTTTCCAACCAGAACAATTCTCTGATTCTCTGAGAAGAAGCTGCTGGCCACACTCAAGTCACCCCCAGCATCCTTGGCAGAGGAACCTCAATGCAAATGTGCTTTTGGAGAGTTCTTCCTGCCAGCCTCAGCCCTTGCCCAAGCTCCACAGGCAGCCAGGGCTGGGCACTGGCAGTGCTGATCTCCTGAGAATTGATCTTTAATTCTCATAAGCAGCTCACAGCCAGCTCCAGCAGCTCCCTGGGCAGAGGGAAATGCCATTTCCCACCAGCTGCTTTCTGCTGACATTTGGTTGTTCAAACAAAGCCCAGGGTGGGAAAAGAAAAAAAAAAACAAACAAACTAACCCAACCAAAAACCAAACAAAAAGAGCTACAGTGGAATGTGGGAGCAGTTAATGAGACCCAGCCAAGGCTTGCTGAGGGCTGGGGAGAAAACTGGGGTTGCCATCAAAAGGCTTCCTGATGATCCCATTAATGAGTTACTGCTCTCCACCCAACCCATCCTATCTGACTTCTCTTTTTTTCTTTTTCTTTTTTTTTTTTTTCCCCTCTCTTCCTCTCCCAGTAAAGGGCTTTACAGAAATCAATCTGTTTATAGACTGTGAAATTGCATGGTTTGGAAAAGACCTCCAAGACCCTGGAGCCCAACTACCCACCCAGCACTGCCAGCTCACCACTAAAACCATGGCCCTCAGCACCACATCTACACAGTTTTGAAAGCCCTCCAGGGATGGGGACTCCACCACTGCCCTGGGCAGCCTGGGCCAGGCCTCGACAACCCTCAAGGGGAAGAAATTGTTCCTCACTCCAAATGTATTTAGATGCTGAAGGTCCCACTTGGAGGTCCCACATTGCCAGAGGGATCCTGGGTGATCTGGTAGTGGTTAGACTTGATGATCTTGAAGGTCTTTTCCAATCCAAAAAAATCTACCATATGGTAGAGGACACAATGCAAAGGATAGTTTCATTTCCCACCTGGAAAAGAGCAGGAACAACCTGAGCCATCACAGCCTTCTCTTCTCCAGGCTGAACAATCCCAACTCTCTCAGCCTGGCCTCACAGCAGAGGGCTTCCAGCCCTCCCAGCATTGCTGTGGCTTCCTCTGGCCCCACTCCAACAGGTCCATGTCTCTGCTGTGCTGAGGACTCCAGAGCTGGCTCCAGCACTGCAGGTGTGGTCTCAGCAGAGCAGAGCAGAGGGGCAGAACCCCCTCCCTCCCCTTGCTGCCCACACTGGTGGGGATCAGCCCAGGACATGTCTGGGGTGGGCTGGGAGCACTCAGTACCTGCTCATCTCCAGCTTTGCACCCCCCAGCACCCCCAAGTCCTTCTCCACAGGGCTGCTCACACTTAGTCCAATCTGCTGTCCTGTGCCACCTGAAATCACCTCCTCTGTTCTCCTCTAGGTTTGTGCAGGTGAAGCAGCCCAGGTTTAGCTTTTGACCCAGCAGCACCCCCAAGTCCTTTTCCACAGCCCTTCACCCCACACCCTGTGTTGATACCAGGGGCTGCCCCAACCCATGTGCAACACCTGGCACTCAGCCCTGTTGGACCTCATGAGCTTGACTCAGCCCCACTTCTTCCCAACAAGTTGCTTAGAGACACAAATTCCCCAAGATGTGCTCTTACCTGAAGGGATCCTGCAGGAAGGCTGGAAGAGACTTTTCCTAAGGGTGTCCAGTGATAAGACAAGGGGGAAAAGTGTGAAGCGGAGCGAGTGTGGGTTTAGATTGGATCTTAGGAAGAAGTTCTTCAGTACAAGGGTGGTGGGACTCTGGAATAGGCTGCCCAGGGAAGCTGTGGATGTCTCCTCCCTGTGGGGGTGTTCAAGGCCAGGTTGGAGGAGGCCTTGAGCAGCTGAGTCTAGTTGAGAGGTGTCCTTGCCCACGGCAGGGAGGTTGGAGCAGACGATCTCTAAGGTCCCTTCCTACCTAAGCCCTTCTAGGATTCTCTGATGGGAGCTGGTGAGTGCCAGGAGGGCTTTCAACACTTGCACTTCACCACCAGAAAGCTCCACCTCGTTGCCTAGGCTGAGACAGCAAGAGCCTGGTGTTCCAACAGCTCCTGAGGGTGCTAGAGGAGATCAGCCAAGCGCAGAAGCAGCTGCTGAAGGTTCGGGAAGCGCCAGGCGCGGATGGGAGTTATCAGCCACTGCAGGCAGATGGTAAATGTGTCTCTCCTTTCACCACAAACTGAGCAGCACACACTCAAATTCATCACCCAGACAACATATTTCAAACCACTTCTATTTTTTGATCCCCACGTTTGGAACAAACTGCCAAGTCAGGCAAACTCAATTATTTTCACCCGAGCAGTCGGGAGCCAGCTCCTGAAGCTCTGCCCAGCTCCAGAAGTTTTTTCTTCTGTGGTGTTTCTGTCAGGAAAAAAAAAAATTAGCTCATGACTGAGTCAAAACATGGCATTTGGGGGTGCTGGTGACATCTCCAAGCCATGGAGGCATCAACTTTTCACCAGCCAGCTCCATTTCATCAGCATTTCTGCAGCACGGTGGAAAGTGCCACTTTAGGCATGGAGTGGTGACCTCAACCCCAGTCTGAGTGGGAATTTTTGATAGGACTTCATCTCTAGTTAGCTGGAAACAGGAATTAAGAGTGGTGAGTCCTTGCATGTGACTGTCAGCCTCAGCTCACCTCCTGCTGTCTTAGGATGTTTTTAGTGACCACTCAGAGTTGGTATTGAATGAAGGTCATAGACAGCATGAGAGGCATTTAAACACCAAAGAACCACAGACTGGTTTGAGTGGGAAGGGACCTTCAGAGCTCATCCAGTCCAACCCCCTGCAGTCAGCAGGGACAGCTGCAACTAGAGCAGGTTGCTCAGTGCCCAAAACAACCTGACCTGCAATGGGTCCAGGGATGGGGCATCTCCTACCTCTCTGGTTCTATGACTCCATTATTCCATGATTCTATGACTCCATAATTCCATGACTGTGTGTCTCCATGGCTCCAAGATTCTAAGATTTCATGACTCCATAACTCCAAGACTCTGTGGTTTTATGACGTCATGGTGCTATGACTCCATAATTCCATGATTCTCTGACTCCATAATTCCATGACTCTATGACTCCCTGAGTCAGAGATTCTATGATTTTATGACTCCATGATTCTCTGACTCCATAATTCCATGACTCCATGACTCCCTGACTCAGAAATTCTATGATTTTATGACTCCATGATTCTAGGACTCCATAATCCCATGATTCTAGGACTCCAGGACTCCAAGATTCTATGATTTCATGGCTCTGTAACTCCATGATTCTATGATTTTATGACTCTGACTCCATAATTCCATGAATCATAGGATTCTATGACTCCAAGATTCTATGATTTTATGATACCATGATTCTAAGCTACCAAGATTCTATGCTCTTATGATACCATGATTCTATGACTCCAAGATTCTATGATTTTATGATACTATGATTCAATGACTCCAAGATTCTATGATTTTATGATACGACTCAATGACTCCAAGATTCTATGATTTTATGATACCATGACTCAATAACTCCAAGATTCTATGCTTTTATGATACCATGACTCCAAGATTCTATGCTTTTATGATACCATGACTCAATGACTCCAAGATTCTATGATTTTATGATACCATGACTCAATGACTCCAAGATTCTATGCTTTTATGATACCATGACTCCAAGATTCCCTGCTTTTATGTTACCATGGCTCAATGACTCCAAGAATCTATGCTTTTATGTTACCATGGCTCAATGACTCCAAGATTCTATGATTTTATGATACCATGATTCTAAACTACCAAGGTTCTATGCTTTTATGATACCATGACTCTATGACTCCATAATTCCAAGATTCTTTGCCTCCATGACTGACTCCACAGCTAACTCTGTGACTCCACAGCTAACTCTGTGACTCCACAGCTAACTCAGTGACTCCACAGCTAACTCCATGACTCCACAGCTGCTCCTCAGGGCCTCACCTCCAACCCCCCGTAGAGCAGAAGGTACCGACTGAAGGAACGAAGACACCTCTGTGTTTCTCTTATGATAAAAAAACTTTTATTTTACAGTCTTAGAAAGCAGCTTTTTTTTTTTTTTGCCTTTTTTTTTTTTTTCCCTCCATGAAGCACAAAGGGCTGAAGCCATTTAACTCTGTGTAGAAACATAGTAGAACCTCTCCCGCTGCAAAAAGTCCCCTCTGGCCGTATAGAAAACTAACGTGTGCACATTGTGCTTGAACTGCAAAGTCTGTACAGCTTCACAAAGGACCACCCTTTACCAGAGCATCCTGTAAACAAGTTATTGCATATTTAACACATGGTCTAGAGCCCACATGTGACCCCTTCCCCCCCCAAGGAAAAAAAAAAATCACCAAAAAGGAAACAAAACGGGAAAAAAAAAAAGGTAGAAAGCAGAAAACACCACAAGAAGGTGAAGGAAAATAGCAGCAGCTTTCTGTGAAGGTCTTGCATGGTGGCTCAAGAGAAACAGCACTGCCATGTTTGGATGGTTGTGCTTCTGTGTTACTGGTTGGTGGACACCACACTCCCCATCTGTGTACAAGAAGATGGGAAAAGGTTTTAGCTCCCTAAGACCTTGGTCAGTTTGAAGGCTGAAAACGAAGGGAAAAAAAAAGAAGTCCCCAACTGAAGTGATTTTGATGAAGTTCTGGGCACCAGAGTCCAATGATCCTCTTTCACTGCACAACTCAATGAAAAAGAGTGACAGGAGAAAGTCCACATCAACCCTCTTCAGCTTCACAACCTCAGGGGTGGTTGGTTGAAGGCAAATGTGTGCTAAGGCCAACCAAAAGGTGAAGGGGATGTTAAGGATTCATAGAATGGTTTAGGTTGGAAGGGACCTTAAAGATCATCCAGTTCCAACCTCCCTGCCATGGGCAGGGACACCTCCCACTAAGCCCAGGTTGCTCAAGGCCTCATCCAACCTGGCCTTGAACACCTCCAGGAAGGGGACAGGGATAAGGTGGTCTGGCAGGACACTTCTAAGCTCACCCATCCAACAAAGAATCAACCAGGCTGGCCCTCCCAGAGCACTGTAGGATCAACACCACCACGACTTTTCAACAGCATTCATCAAGAAATAATCAAAGGGGCAATTGTGGCCTCTGTAAGGCACCAATACCATCTCTTGAGCACCACCTAAAGAGTCTCTCTGGCTTCTCCACAGGCCAAAAGATGGTAGAAACAGGGAGAAGAAAGCTGTTTCTGTGCCTGCAGTAAGGACCAGTGGGGAAAGGAAGCACATTTGTGTGGTGGGGTTTGTGTGTGCATATACATGTGGGCATGGCAAAAAAAAAAGTCACCTCTGCTACCTTTGGTATTGAACTTTCTGCTAGGACATCCACTTCTCAATGACTGACCTTGGCAAAGATCAAGTCACCAAAAGTCAGTTCAAATCTCTGCAAGAAACAGAAAAAGCATAAAAAAAAAAGGGCAAAAAAACTCCCCAAAAGTAAAAGCAAGATGCATAATGTCCTTGTGCTGAGCATTCTTGAGATTTGAAATCAACTCTGCCCTGAAGATGAACATCTTAAGCTCGACCTCCACCTCCACACAGGTGTTATAGGATCAGTGGAACAACCTCAAAGCTCCTCTGTGGCCTTCCCACATAAGTTGAGTTTTGGACTTAGAGCAACCACCAGCATGTCTCAGCGAGTTGAGAACCTGAAGTTTGAGGCACTCCCAAAAAAACCCACTCCTGATCTAATGATGGTTTTACTCTTCTGGATCAACCAGGAGATGCTTCATGCCAGGAAGGCAGAGTATCAGTGGCTGTCTAGGACTGATGAAGTTTGGTTTCACTTGGCTTCCTCTGCACCACAACAGCCCAGTGAAGGAGTCTGGGTTGGGACCTGCGTGTTCAGCTGTTGTACAGCTACCCCTGCTTGGGGGCTGAGCCACAAGGACAAAGCCCACCCAAGAAGCCCATGCTGGAGATGTGATGAGCCCCTTACACCATGAGTAAGACAGTAAGGTGAGCTGAAATTTAGTACTGAAGCACATGTGGAGCTGGAAAGCCTTCTGAGCTCATTTTTAGCCTTTAAAATGCTTCATTTACTCAAGCAGGCTAAAAATAAAACCCAGGGAAGGAACTTCCCTTAATTCCAACTCAAGTTTCGTGTGCTGCTCACAACAAGCCCCATGGCACGTTTGGGAACCCAAGACAACAGAATGATGTTGCCAAAGCTCAGAGAAACCTCACTAAAAACCAAAGCACAAACCAAGGGGCTACATCACAAGCAATTCCAGCTTCCAGGGAGGAGGAGAAGAAGCCACCAGCAAAGCTGCTGGGTGATGATGGTAAATTTGGCTCTGTCAAGGGGGTGGTGTGCTCACAGGCTTTGTGCAGTCCCTAAGTTGTGCTTGTGGGATGTGACTTCCAAGCCTGCACGCTACCTCCATTGGTACATCTGTGAAGAAACCATACAGCTCCAAAAAAAAAATCTCCATAGAGAAAAAAATTGGTTAAAAAGGAAGCCAAATGTGAAGTTTTTTTTTCCACACCCCCCACCCCAAAAAGAATCCAGATTAAAAAAAAAAAGAAAAGAAATCATTCCACTGTCCACTACCCAGTCCATGAGCAGAACACACATTGACGGAGTTACACCACACCAGCTGCTCCAACACAGACACAGAAAACTCCAGTTTTAAGAGGCCACAAACTTAACTTTTCAGGCAAATAAGTGCTGGACCTGTATGGCTTCTGCAAATCTTTTCCTAGGGAAAAAAAAAAAAAAAAAAAACAACCAACAAACCAAACCAAACCCAAGAGACCACCATCCACCCCCCACCCTCCCACACTCGAGAGCACAAAGAGGTTTTGCTTCGTGCAGATAGTTTCGCTGCGGAGCACTAAGGACAGGTGAAGTTCTCAGCTCCCACCCATCCAACCCAAACGTTTTTCCCCCCACCACTGGAATGCAATGATTTCAATCTGGAGATCAGTTTTAAGGATCACTTCTTGGAGACAGTCCATTACAAAACCCAGGTCGGAGGAGAGCTCGGGGACCGTGCCCGCGCGAGGCAGCGAGCCCCAGGGGTTTGGTTGGAAGCTCTTAGTTGTGCTTTGCCCGGCCGCCTCGCAGGTAGCTCTTCCACCTCTTGACGAACTCTTTGAAGATGGGTGACTCGTCTATGGTGCTGAGGAGCTGGAGCTGGTTGATGTGGGTGGTGTGGTAGTCCCAGCGGGCCAAGTTGGGAGCGGTGCCGAGCATGAAGTGCCGCAGGTCGTAGATGGTCCCTGAGCCGGTGTCGTAGAGGGGCAGCATGGCCTTCAGGGACTCCATGCCCCGCTCGTAGAGGACGCGCGCCTCCTTCCCCAGCTTCTCCCCCGCCGTCTCCTTCAGGTCGTAGAGGCCGATCAAGGAGTACATGAAGCCGTTGAGCACGAAGGAGCTGGGGGAGGTGGGGTACTCCTCGTACCAGTCGTGGCGGTTCATGAAGACAGCCTTCACCCCGCGCTGCTCCGCCGGCAGCTTGTAGGGAGCCGTGGCCCGCAGGGCGGCGCTGAGGAACGCCTGCTCCTTGGTCAGCAGGTAGGCCCGCACCAGCGTGGAGATGGCCTGCCCTTGGGCCATGGCTGAGTACCAACCCGGCTCCAAGGACTTAAAGCCCTCTCCCAGCTTCCTGGTCACCATGATGGGCCAGCCGCCCCGCTCGTCCTGGTTCCTCACCAGCCAGCGGCTGGCGGCGAAGAAAGCCGCCATGTGCGCGGTGGCCGAGATGGTGACGTTGTCGAGGAAGCCTCTGCCCTTGGCTACCAGCCTCACCACTCTCTTGGGCATGATTTTGGTCTGCTTCACGGCTTTCGTGTTGGAGAGGCCAACGCCCTTCCGCAGGTCGGTGACCAGGTCCCTGGTGAGGGTGCTCCAGCTAGTCCTGGGACCGACGCCGTAGTAGATGTCTCTGTCCTTGAAAGCGATGAGCTGGGTGTTGGAGACGTAGTGCACGGTGAAGAGCTGGTTCCTCTCCGTCGTCTCCAGCACCACGGAAATGCTTCCGTTGGTGGTCAACTTCAGGTCAAAAGAAATGATGAAATCTCGGCTGTTGCCCAGCTGCAGAGACACCCCCTCGCTATTCTCTGCAAGAGAGACCAAAGAAAGCCTTGTCAGTGCTGACAAAGCCTCCCCTCTCCAAGGTCTCCTCTCTCCAAAGCCTCCCCTCTCCAAGGTCTCCTCTCTCCAAGGTCTCCCCTCTCCAAGGTCTCCTCTCTCCAAAGCCTCCCCTCTCCAAGGTCTCCCCTCTCCAAGGTCTCCTCTCTCCAAGGCCTCCTCTCTCCAAGGCCTCCCCTCTCCAAGGTCTCCTCTCTCCAAGGTCTCCTCTCTCCAAAGCCTCCCCTCTCCAAGGTCTCCTCTCTCCAAAGCCTCCCCTCTCCAAGGTCTCCTCTCTCCAAGGTCTCCTCTCTCCAAGGTCTCCTCTCTCCAAAGCCTCCCCTCTCCAAGGTCTCCCCTCTCCAAGGTCTCCTCTCTCCAAAGTCTCCCCTCTCCAAGGTCTCCTCTCTCCAAGGTCTCCTCTCTCCAAAGTCTCTTCTCTCCAAGGCCTCCTCTCTCCAAGGTCTCCTCTCTCTAAGGCCTCCTCTCTCCAAGGTCTCCTTTCTCCAAAGCCTCCAAGCTCTAATGTGTGGCTCCCAGAGGTAACCTTTCTTACCACACAGCACCTAAAAGCTTTCAGAGCAGCCCTTCAATAATTCAATCATTCCTCCTCTGCATTGTCATAGAGGAGGCCATGGCAATGCCAGGAGGGCTGGAAGCCCTCTGCTGTGAGGCCAAACTGAGAGACTTGGGGGTGTTCAGCCTGGACTTCAAGAGAAGGCTCCAAGGAGACTTTCTGGTGGCCTTTCAGGACTTAAAGAGGCCAGAAGAAAGCTGGGGGCAGACTTTGGAGCAGGGCCAAAAGTCCTCAAAAAGGGTTGTCAAGGCCTGGACTAGGCTACCCTGCTAGGGAACCTGGGGTTGTACAGCTGGAGGAAAGGAGGCTGAGAGGAATCCTGCTGTCTCTCCACAACTCCCAGAAAGGAGTTTGCATCCAGATGGGGGTTGGTCTCTTCTCCCAAGGAGCAAGCTAGAGGACAAGAGGAAACAGCCTCAAGTTTCCCCAGGGGAGGTTTAGGTTGGACATGAGGAACAATTTCTTCATGGCAAGGATTGTGAAGACCTGGCCCAGGGTGCCCAGGGCAGTGGTGGAGTCCCCATCCCTGGAGTTTGAAAGCTGTGAGGGTATGGTGCTGAGGGCCATGGTTTAGTGGTGACCTGGCAGTGTTTGATCACTGGACTTGATGATCCTGGAGATCTTTCCCAACCTTAATGATTCCATGACTCTATGAAAACACCACAGACTAGTTTAGGAGAGTTTTGAAGGTTGGATTTAATCTTGGAGGTCTTTTCCAACTCTAATGGTTCTGTGATATTCAAAACTGCTACTTTTTTCTTTCCCAACCTGACAGTTCCAAAAACCAGTGGGGGCTGATCAGTTTCAAGAAGGATAAAAAGAAAGAGAAAGAAGCAAACATAAAGACTAAGATGGCAAAGTGTTTATTAACCTCTCCATGGGCAAAACTCAGCTTAATTAAACCTTCCCTTGAAATAAAGCTGCCAGGCAATGGTACAGACTGCAGCCCAGTGTTCTCCTGGAGGCTCCATTTCAATGTGTAAAATCATCCTCTCCCCCTCAAGAAACCTCTACTGGATGATCAAAGGGCTAATTAGTTTGTAAGGCTGTGTGTGAATCCTGGAGCTCTGAAGGCTCAGAGGGCTGGTGAACACTTCAGAGAAAGTCATCTGCAATTAAGGGCTTCACAGAGAATAAAACTCCCATCTGCAAGGCAACTATTGCCATTCTGCCACAGCTTGATGGGTCAAACACTCCAGAAATGTTTCTGTGTGCAACCATCAAGTTACTGGGCAGCTTGGCAGAGGCTTTTCCTCATCTCACAGAATCATTAAGGTTGGAAAAGGTCTCCAAGATCATCAAGCTCAACCTTCAAAACTCTCCCAAACTAATCCATGGTGTTTTCTTAGAGGCATGGAATCATTCTGGGTGGGAAAGACCTCCAAGATCACCAAGCACCTTACCCCTGCACTGCCAGGTCACCACTAAACCATGGCCCTCAGCACCACATCCATGGCTTTGAATCCCCTCCAGGGGTGCAGATTCCACCACTGCCCTGGGCAGCCTGGGAGAGGCCCTGACAATTCCCAAGAGGAAGAAATTGTTCCTCATGTCCAACCTGGACTTTTCCTGGTACAACCTGAGGCTATTTCTTCTTGTCCTATTGCCTGTACCTTAGGAGAAGAGACCAACCTCCACCAACTTCCACCTGAATTCCTTTCAGGGAGTTGCAGAGAGCCAGAAGGTCTCTCCTCAGCCTCCTTTTCTCCAGGCTGAACACCCCCAGGCCCCTCAGCTGCTCCTCACCAGCCCTATTCTCCAGACCCTTCTCCAGCCTCACTGCCCTTCTCTGGACCTGCTCCAGCTCCTCAATGTCCTTCTTGGAATGAGGGGGCCCAAAACCTGAAACCCAGGATTCAAGGTGTGGCCTCCCCAGTGCCCCATCCAGGGGGACAATCCCATTTCACAAGGCCTTCTAAGGTACTAATGACCAATATCCCTTTTTCAGACTCAACATCATGTTTTCCAACCAAACTTTCCCTCCTTGGAGTGTTGGAGAGCAGCATCTAGGTAGGAAGGAGAAACCTAGAACTGCATCTGAAGAATCTAATTCAAACTCCCACTCCCAATGGCTATCAAATGAGTTTTGTGGCTCCTGGTAAACAAATGGTTGTGTGATAATGAAGTGAATGGCAGAGTGGGGCACAAAAAGGAGTTGTAAGAAGCAGAACTGAAGGCTCCTCTTGTTTGTGCTGCCCTAAGCACCCTAAATCCATTACTTGAGGCCACCTAAGAGGAGGGGATGCAGAGAGAATACAGAGCAGGTCTTTAGCCTCTCCTCTAACCATATTTATCTACTACAAAGACACCAGAGTGCTCAACAATTTTTTCCCCAGGGATCCAGGCCCAAGGTGCCATGAGAAAATGACTTCATTGTCTTTTTAAGTAATGGACTCGTTAATTCTAATGGGTATTGATTGAGGAGAAATTCATCACCTCCTTATTAATGGCTCTGTCCCAGCAGAAAGGAAACTCCTGCCTGAAATAATGAATTTCCCTGCTAAGGAGACAACAGGAACCACAGTGAAGTCTGTTTGCCTGAGCAGCCCTGTGGAGAGGCTCTTGGGGGTGCAGAGATGGAGGTGAGGCAGCACTGAGTGCTCCCAGCCCCAGCTGTGTCCTGGGCTGATCCCCAGCAGTGTGAGCAGCAGGGAGAGGGAGAGGATTCTGCCCCTCTGCTGTGCTCTGCTGAGACCTCACCTGCAGTGCTGGGGCCAGCTCTGGAGTCCTCAGCACAGCAGAGACATGGACCTGTTGGAGAGGAGGCCACAGCAAGGATGGGAGGGCTGGAAGCCCTCTGCTGTGAGGCCAGGCTGAGAGAGTTGGGGTTGTTCAGCCTGCAGAAGAGAAGGCTCCAGGGAGACCTTCTGGTGGCCTTTCAGTGCTTAAAGGGGCTGAGAAGAAAGCTTTAGACAGACTTTAGAGCAGGGCCTGTTGTGACAGGACAAGGGGTGATGGTTTGAACTAGAAGAGGGAGATTGAGACTGGAGAGGAGAAATGTTTGACACTGAGGGTGGTGAGGCCCAGGTTGCCCAGAGAGGTGGGCAATGCCCCATCCCTGGCACCATTGCAGGTCAGGTTGTTTGGGGCTCTGAGCAAGCTGCTCTGGTTGCAGCTGTCCCTGCTATCTGGAGCAGGGTTGGACTGGATGAGCTTGAAAGGTCCCTCCCACACAAACCAGTCTGGGATTCCATTACATGGAGGACACAGCAACACAATGCATCTTGCACCTCTGCAGGTGAAAAGGGCCCCTGGGGAGCCCCAGATCTTCATCACCCTCCCCAAGTCCTCTGCAAACATGTGGGCAGCTGCTCCCTCTTGTTTCCTTGGGTGAACTTGGGTCACCCAGAACTAAGATCTCAAATTTTGCCACAACAGTTACATTCCAATGAAGAGGAAGATCTCAGGTCCAACCAGAGGGAGAGCTGCACGTGCTCTGCTTGCTCCAGGCTGAAAATAGACCTTATCAACATCAGTTAATATCTGCTTATCACACAGGAGCCTCATTTCCCAGCCTTCACAACTGCCTCCATCTTATTTCTTTCTTTTTTTTTTTTTTTTCCTGCTTCTATTTTGAGACAGGAGCTGAAAGGCTCAGGAAATGTGACTGCAGCTTCTCAGCACCCTCCATGCTGGGCTGGGAACAGGCATTGTTCAGCCTGGAGAAGAGGAGGCTGAGGGGAGACCTTCTGCCTTGCTACAACTGCCTGACAGAAGGTTGGAACCAGGTGAGGGTTGGTCTCCTCTCCCAGGCAGCAAGTGAGAGGATGAGAGGAAATGGCCTCAGCTTGCCCCAGGGGAGGTTTAGGTTGGACATGAAGAACAATTTCTTCATGGAAAGGGTTGTCAAGGCCTGGCCCAGCCTGCCCAGGGCAGTGGTGGAGTCTCCATCCCTGGAGGGGTTTGGAAGCTGTGGAAATATGGTGCTGAGGGACACGGTTTGGTGGTGACCTGGCAGTGCTGGGTTGATGGTTGGACTTGATGATCCCAAAGGTCTTTTCCAACCCAAACAATTCTGTGATCCTATTCTATGATCCACTCATTTTTTTGTCAAAATAGTGCTGAGAAAGCAGTGAGTGATCAAACCCAGAAATATGACATTCTCAGGTGAGACCTTAAGGCTGGGAAGTCACAGAATCACAGAATGCTTTGGGTTGGAAGGGGCCTGAAAGAACCTCTAGTTCCAACCTCCCTGCCATGGGCAGGGACACCTCCCACTAGCCCAGGTTGCTCAAGGTCCCATCCAGCCTGGTCTTAAATACTTCTAGGGAGGAGCCATCCACAACCTCCCTGGGCAACCTGTTCCAGTGTCTCACCACCCTTCCTAATGTCCAACCTAAATCTCCCCTGCTCCTATTTCAAACCATCCTCCCTTGTCCTACCACCCCAAGTCTCTCCACAGCTCTCTTGTAGCCTCCTTCAGGTACTGGAAGGATGCTCTAAGGTCCCCAGGCTGAACCCAAACTCTCTCAGTCTGTCCTGATAGGAGAGGTGCTCCAGCCCTTTGATCAGCTTTGTGTCCTCCTCTGGACCCTCTCCAACAGATCCATGTCCTTTTAGTCATGGAGGACAAGAGATCACCCCCAGCAGCCAAAGCTCCCC
>VXBD01002582.1:22443-69157 GCA_013399975.1 Indicator maculatus | reverse complement strand
TCCCCAGTTTTGCAGCCCTTCTCTGGACACACTCTAGCACCTCAATGTCCTCCTTGAAATGAGGGCCTTGAAACTGAACCCAGTACTCAAGGCGTGGCTTCATCAGGGCTTAGTACAGAGGAACAATCACTTCCCTGGTCCTGCTGACCACACTATTGCCTATACAAGCCAGAATATTGTTTGCTTTCTTGACCACCTGAGAACACTTCACTTTATGTACTTTCCAATCCAGAGCTGCTGCTGCTCTGTTTGAAAGCTTGATGACATTTTTATTTCAAGCTGTTGTGAATTTGCCAGAGGGATAACTGAACCTATGTGGTAGAACCATAGAATTATTTCAGTGGGAAAAGACCTTGAAGATGATTGAGTCCAACCATCATGATGTTAGCTGCCAGGTGAAAGCAGTCATCCCCAAGTCATGAGTCTTGGCTAAAACATTGCTCATAAAACTTCCAATCACTAGACAGCAATGAATAGAAGAAACAGTGATCTTCAGACCCACAAGCAACAGCACTGGGAGTTTGTCACCGATGTTTGGGAGTTTGCCACTAACCAGGGTTGTAGGAAGAATGAGTGCACAGAAGCAGGTGATTACTGTAGCTCTGTTGACCCTCAAAGTCTATTAAAAAGGCAAATATTTTGGGCAGGGTAAGAAAGAAGATCTCTGACAACCCCCATGACTCCCTTGAATTTGAAGAGCAAGTAAGAGATAAAAGTTTCTCATTTTTCAGGGGTAAGACCCAAAGCTATTTGGAGCCTGCTGTTTGGCTGATTAAACCCCAGTGATTTCAAATGTCTGGTTTTGAGCAAACCTGTCCCACTTGTTTCTACTCTCTCAAAACATAACCTCTTCAACTGACTTAACAGTGGCACACTGTGTTCTGTCTCTACGTAGTTATTTTTATTCTTTAAAAAAAAAATTAAAAATTAAATAAGCCAGAAGAGAGATACAGAGCCTGAGCAGGGCAGTAACCTGTTGAAGCATGCCAGATGCTTTGGATTTTTCCCACTCTTGATGTCTGCCTTGACATGGATTGAGCCCAATATTGTTAATTCACAAGAACATTTTTGCTTATTGGGAACGTGCTGTGAATTATAGTGGAAAGGCAACTGGCAGAGGCTGAGGAATTGCACAGCCCTGTGGATGAGCTGCTTTCACAGCTCAAAGCCCTGTGGAGATGGGTTCAATGTGGATATCCTCCAAGGAAGGTGGGGGTCAGCCTCTTCTCCTTAGTGACAAGTGATAAGACAAGAGGAAACAGCCTCAAGTTGTACCAGGGGAGGTTTATGCTGCACATTAGAAGAAACTTCCTTAGTGAAAGTATTATTAATCACTGGAACAGGCTCCCCAAGGGGGTGGTTGAAGCCCCATCCCTGGAGGCATTTAAAAGAGGCAGAAATGTGGTGCTGAGGGACACAATTTAGTGGTGACTTGGCAGTGCTGGGTTAACGATTGGACTTGATGATCTTAAAGGTCCTTCCAAACAAAATGATTCTATGATTCTACAAAAATCTGTGGGCTGCTGAGGTAAATGTCTGGGCAATCAGGCACCATGATGATATTTCCTGACTACTACCAGTTACCTACACAATAACATGTCTGTGACCTGTCATGAGGTCCGGGGGAAAGCAGGATGCTCTGACTGCCTGTATCCCTGTGCATATCACTGGCTGTATGGACCAGTCACTTAAATATGTCTGTGATCCATACCAAGAAAGCTAAAGGACAAGACTGCTGAAACTGTTGCAGACAATACCGAGTTGAGTGGTGCTCTTGACACCTCAGACAGAAGGGATGCTGTCCAGAAGGACCTAGACAAGCTTGAGAAGTGAGCCTATGTGATCTTTATGAGGTTCAAATAAGGACAATTGCAAGGTCCTGCACGTGGGTTTGGGGAATCCTCAGTGTCATTACAGGCTGGAGCATGAAGGGTTCAAGAGCAGCCCTGTGGAGAAGGAGTTGGGGGGTCCTGGTGCACATAAGTTCAGTCTAGGCTGCATCCAAATAAGCATGGGCAGCAGGTCAAGCATGGTGATTCTGCCTCTCTGCTCCGCTCTAGTAGATCTCACTTGCAATACTCTGTCCAGCTCCGCAGTCTTCAGCAGGGGAAAGGCACAGATGTGTTAGAGCAGGTCCAGAGGTGGCCACAAAAATGATCAGAGGTCTGGAACCCCTCTGCTGTGAGGGCAGGCTGAGAGAGTTGGGGTTGTTCAGTTTGGAGAAGAGGAAGTTGCAGGACGACCTCACTGTGGCCTTTCAGTATGTGAGGGAGATCTAATGTGGCTCTGTTATGACAGGACAAGGGGTGATGGTTCTCACCTAAAAGAGGGACATTTAGCCTAGATGTAAAGAGGAAATCCTTTACAATGAGGGTAGTGAAACACTGTCCCAGATTGCCCAGAGAGGTGGTAGATGTCCCACCCCTTGAAACATTTAGGGTTCAGTTTGGATGAAACTCTGAGCAGCCTGATCTAGTTAAAGATGTCCCAGTAGACAGAAAAGTATGAGAATAAACCAGTGCAAGACACTACATTCTAGGAAAAAAAACCCAAACAGATGACATCTTGAGCTCCATTAGTCAGCAAAATGGATGTGGAGGTTGTTCAGTTCTGTTGTTGCCTCCTCTTGCCACACAGAATTGAACACCAGGACCTTAAGCCTAGATGAGTGAAATCACAGTGCAGATCCTTGTCTCTAAGGCAACCTTCAAGGTAATGCCCTGCTTGAAACTTGGCCAGAAAAAAAACAAACGTGTAGCTCATTTGCTGTGTGGTTTTACTTAAGAAATACTCAAAGGCATCAAAAGACTCTGCTTATCTCATCCACATCACTAAATGGGCAACACTAGAGGAGTTTTGACCATTTTGAGAGGAGCTCAGTGGTCTACCAGGAAGTATTGATTACAGTAAATGATGTCTCCTGACAAGCTCTCTCAGTGCCAAGTCAATCATGAATGAGTTTATGAAGCTGTCTGCTCCACTTAGACTGCCCAAGGTAGTCCTGCAGGGTTTCTCTGAAGGAAATGAAAGAGCAGGGCTGCTGTAATACCTAATGCATCTTTCTGACAGAGGAGAAACAAAATATAGCTCTGGATTAACCATGTGAATGATACGGAAACCAAGGACTCATGTGAAGCTGCTAGGGAGGGGAACCTAATACAACCCATCCATGCAATGGGGAAAGAATTCATCCTCCTTATGAAAAGAATATCCACAACCCTTCTCTTTTAGTTGGATGGCATATTGGTAGGTTGTAAGACTACAATCAGATTCTTGGGGGAGTATCTAAGAGCTTTAAGTGCTGCCAAGACTGGTGGGTCCCTCCACCATGAGGCTTGGGGGTACTTAGTCAACAGCTGACTAAATATGAGCCAGCAGTGTGCTCAGGTGGCCAAGAAGGCAAACAGCATCCTGACTTGTGTCAGCAACTCTGTGGTCAGCAGGGTTAGGGCAGGGGTTGTCCCCTTCTACTTGGCACTGGTAAGTCCACACCTTGAATACTGGGATCACTTTTGGTCCTCACTCCAAGAAGGACATTGAGGTGCTGGAGAATGTCTAAAGAAGGTGAGTGAAGCTGGTAAAGGTTCTAAAGCATGTGTCTTCTAGGGAAAAGAGACCAACACCCACCTATCAAGACTAATAAGGTTGGCTTTATGGCTTCTGGTCTTACAAAATGATCTCCAAGTTGCAATCAAACCCTTTGCATTCACATGATCACTTCAGGGGAGTGAGAGATGTTGGAAATATTTCAAACGTCAAAGGAAAGAGTTGAGAAATGGGGTTTTGCTCTTGCTTTACTGCAGGGCAATTGTAAGAAGTGGGGTCTATATTACTGGCTTCAAACATGATAACAAGTGTATGTGTGACAATTCATCTCCATGACTTGACTTGCAAGTGCTATCAAAAAGAGTCTCACCTCTGTGATTTTATCTGTTCTATCATCTAGTCTTTTCTGGATTTCTAGAATTCATCTTGCTTTTGTTTGGTAAATATTAAACTAAACTGTTCAGATTTTTTATTTTCCCTATCAAAGATTTGCAAACCCACCAGGCAGGACGGGGAAGCCACAGCCTGTCTGTATTGCCTTCAAATTCTGTTCTGGGCTCCTTAGTTCAGGAAGGACAGGGAACTGTTTGAGAGGATATACATCAAAGGGCTACAAAAGATGTTAAGGGACTAAAATCTCTCTTGTGAAGAAAGGATGAGGGACCTGGAGCTTTGTAGCTTGGAGAAGAGCAGACTGAGAGAGGATCTCCTCAATGCTTATAAATACACAGAGGGTGGGTGTCAGGAATATGAGGCCAGTCTGTTCTCAGTGCTGCCTAGTGACAGGACAGGAAGTAATGCACACAACCTTGAACATAGGAAGTTCCATCTAAACAGGAGGAGGAACTTCATTACTTTGAGCATGACATAGCACTGGAGCAGGATGCCAGCAGATGTGGTAGAGTCTCCTTCTCTGGAGCAATCAAAGCTCACCTGGATACTGTCTTGTGCAACCTGCTCTGGATGAACATGCTCTGGTGGGGAGGTTGGACTAGATGGTCTCCAAAGGTCCCTTCTAATCCTCACCATTCTGTGATTCTGTATCAGATGTGCATCCCTCACTGAGAGCAGTAAGGAGCTTCCCTCAGCTAACTGCCACTCAGATGTTCTTGGTGTGCACAGCAGTGTGATCTGACACAGGGTTCAACTACCTTCCCTGAGTGACATGCTACACTGTTTTTTCATAAACTAGAGAAGACATGAGATGAGATATGAGATATGAGATGAGATATGAGATATGAGATGAGATGAGGTGGAAAAATGCACCACAGACCAAAAAATGCAAGATACAAGAGATGTACTGGGTCTCTGGTGGCTAGAACTTGTTTTTTTTTTTTGCAGTTACTTTTGTTGTATTTGAAGGTCTATGGAAACTGCTGCAGATAGCTCTTTAGCTGCTGTGGTTTCCAGCCCAGCATTATTTGTGCTGTAACAGCTGTGCTTTATGAAGCTTTCCAAGGACTGGTCACTGTTACCCAGAAAAATGATGTGGTATGGATGTGGTGTGCTCTTTTCCATGGCTGGGTTTCCTCAGAAGGGGAACTATTTGCTTTCCTCTGAATCTGTGACTTTGAGAAAAAAATAGAGAATGAACTTGGGTACCCAAAGTCATGGTCTAGCGCCTTGATCACAACACTGGGATGTAGGTTTTACCCCTGGGTCTCTGGCTTGCATGACTTTAGTCAGGTCAAACCTATTTCTGGTGCAGCAAAAATGAAAGATGTTTTATGAAAAAAACATAGCTCTCTGTGTTTCTCTACAAGGACAGTTGCTATATCCATCTCTGATGGAATTTCTCTAATCCAGGGACATAAAGACCACAGGTCAGAGCCAGTGAGGCAAATATTCACAGAGCTTTAGCAGAATAGAATGGTTTTGAGTTGGAAGGGACCTCTAAGTATCATCTTGTCCAAGCCCCTGAAGTGAGCAGGGACATCTTAAACTAAATCAGGTTGCTCAGAGCCCCAAACAACCTGACTTGGAATGGTTCCAGGCATGGAGCCACCTCTCTGGGCAACCTGGACCTTGACAAAAAATGTCTTTCTCAATCTTTTTCTTTCAGTTTAAAACCATCAGCCCTGGCTTGTTGCAAAAGGATCTCCTGAAAAGACTGTCATCTTTGTTATCTTCTTTATAGTCTCCTTTACATCCTGAAGGACCTCAATAAAAAGGTCTTTCTGGATCCTTCTCCTCTCTAGACTGAACAATTCCTACTCTTTCAGCCTGTCCTCATTAAAGGGAGGTGCTCCAGCCCTCTGATCATTGTTGTGGCCTCCTCTGGCCTTGCTCCACCAGATCCATGTCTTTCCTGTGCTGAAACTCCAGAGTTGGACCCAGCACTGCAGGTGGGATTTCACCAAAGCAGAGCACAGGGACAGAACCACATCCCTTGATCTGTTGGCCAATACTGCCTCTGATGCAGCCCAGGCTATTTTTGGCTTTCTTACCTCAGTTTATGAATGGTTAGACCTTCTGGTTTTGCTTTCCCCATGGAGGGCTGGCTGCACTCCCTAAGGATTTGTATGGTGCAATTTTACAGAAATCCAGTCACTGGATGTCCCATGACCATATTTGTGGGGAATGGATATGAGAGTGATAGAAGATCCACCACACGAATAAGGACCTTGCCAACACACTGAGGTGCAAAACTACTACCTTCCTGCATCTAAGTAATTGCTCTTGGCTTTTAGTTTCCAAATGCCAGTCACACAGAGGCAGGACCAGCTAGTAAAATGCAGAAGACAATCCCACTGAGCATAAAATGGAATTTAGAATAATAAATAAAATAACATGTAGATAAATGAATAGATAGATAGATAGATAGATAGATAGATAGATAGATAGATAGATGAATAAATAATAAGGAAATAATTGCAATCACCAATGAACCAACAAACAAAAACAACCACAAAGAGATGCTCAGGTAAATTATTTTTTGTGCTGAGAATACAGTTATAGAATCACAGAATCAATGGGGTTGGAAGGAACTCTTAAAGGTCATCTTGTCCAACCCCCCAAGGAGAGATAAGGGACGTCTCCAAGGAGTTTGCTCAGGGCTCCATCAAGTTTAACCTTAAGTGTCTCCAGGGATGGGGACTCCACCACATCTCTAGGCAACATATTGCAGTGTTCCAACACCCTTGGCTTGAAGAACTTTCTCTTTATGTCTAACCTAAATCTATCCTGCTGTAGTTCAAAACCATTAGCCTCTTACAGAGCCACTGTAAGAAATGCATCTTTTTCACATTTCTGTAACTAGTTTTGAGCAGCAGGCACTGAAAGAAGAATGTAGGTTGACTTTGGTGAAGCATTAGGATAGTGAATCAATTATTGAGGAATCTTTTATAATCGTAGTGAGTGCTTTTTCCATCCTTAGATCAGAAGTGCTCAGTACACATAAGAAAAAACCCAGCATTTTAAGAAGCTCACAATGGGATTTTAAGCTGTGGTGCCCTGGATCTATCACTTGATCTTGCAGTTCACATCCCTGTTGCATATCTCCATAAAATCCTTGAATAACTTCTGTTAATAAGAGACTATTCTGCTGCTGTACTCTGTGAATCACTTTTTTTATCCCCGAAATGAGCATCAGGGAACCACGTTTCTTGTTCTTATCCACACTTCAAAGTCAGGTCAGGCACAGTCATCTTATTATCTTTCCCTGGTTCCAGAGTAATTGCATCTTATACTTCCATCTGTGTTTAATAGCATATCACAGATGAACTTGCAAATGTAAAACGGAATGCCCTCCTCCTATAACAATTATTCTTTTAGCATTGATGGGTTGGGGCTTTCAAGATGCTAAGCTGGCACGGAGATCCAATAAAGATCTTGATCACAAAGCACAGAAATTTAAAGCTGCTTGTTTCTCATAATATTCTGCCTCCACACCATGCACAAAAATTAGGCTGATGATATCTACTGTCTCCAGAAGATGAAGAATCACAGAATCACACAATTGTTTCAGTTAGAAAAGATCTCTAAGGTCATGGAGTCCATCTGTCAACCTAACACCACCAAGGCCATTAAACCATGTCCCTAAGTGCCATGTCTACCACATTTCATGAACATCTCCAGGAACAGTGACTCCACTACCTCCCTGGGCAAACTGTTCCCTGAAAAGAGGACCACTGAAGAGCACCACTGAGAAGAGTTTGGCCTCATCCTCCTGACAGCTGTCCTTTAGATATTGATAAGCACATCTATTGCCAGCAAACCCAGCCTAGCTTATCCATGAGCTTTGCCTATCCACACTTGGCTACTGGTTAGGTGATATTGTTTCTGCTTTCTAGGTAGATGGCACAATGTCTTCAAGAAAAATCAGGGGGAAAAATGCAGTAGCATATTGGGACTAAGAAAGTAGGACCTGGAGATGGTTGAAACATCTCTGTGTCTGGACTTCAAAGCCTAAAAGGTTTAGGTTTTGGCACATTTCTAGCCATCAATCACCGTTTCCACATCACTTTAGAGAATCTTTTCAGGAATAGAAATATGCTCAGGTATACAGGAAATGCTTCTGGAAAGACAGCAACCAAGCAAATGTAAATGTCCATTGGCAGGAATATCCCAAAGTGACTGAAGGGAAGACTTTCACTAAACCTTGAAGATATTTATTACTTACTCCAGTTTCAGACCTAAATCAAATGAAGCAAAAACGATGACATTGCTTTGGCTCTGACAGGTCTCTTCAGGAGTGACACCTATGTCACATTTCCAGTCCTGAGCAGATCCCACTGCAATCAGTGGAGATCTTTCCATCTCATTAACTGCCTTTCGTGGCAAGCTCAGAGGTCTTCGTTACAGACAGGTCAGCGCTTGGCAACAGTGTTAATAAACCTGGGCTAGCAGCCAAGGATTCCTGTTTTTGCTGATGTCACATTGAAATCTTTTCTCTGCTCCCGCCAATGGATTCCTTGCCTCAGTGATTTCTAAGGTCCAGTGCATGAGCCCACCATTTATAGTAATGTACAGATGCTCCTCCACATCACCCTCAGAATGTAAATGTTCACCTGTATGTAATGGCCTTCACTGGCTACATCAACATCATGAAAGTTCTTGTGCATTTTTATATGGTAGGAATGATGCCAATACATCTGGGAGGCTTGTCCATGGAGTATCATCTTCCAAATACCTGTGTAGGTTCAGCTGGAGATTTCACTCTGAAACGGGTCAAGAACTGGCTGGAGGGCCAAGCCCAGAGAGTGGTGGTGAATGGTGCCACATCCAGCTGGCAGCCTGTCACTAGTGGTGTCCCCCAGGGATCAGTGCTGGGCCTCATCCTGTTCAATATCTTTATTGATGATGTAGATGAAGCAATCGAGTCCATCATCAGTAAGTTTGCAGATGACACCAAGCTAGAAGCAAGTGTGGATCTGTTGGAGGGTAGAAGGGCTCTGCAGAGGGACCTTGACAGGCTGGATGGGTGGGCAGAGGCCAGTGGGATGAGATTTAACAAAGCTAAGTGCAAGGTTCTACACTTTGGCCACAACAACCCCAAGCAGCGCTACGGGCTGGGGACAGAGTGGCTGAAGAGCAGCCATACAGAGAGGGACGTGGGGGTGCTGGTTGGCAGTAGGATGAATATAAGCCAGCAGTGTGCCCAGGCAGCCAGGAAAGCCATTGGCATCCTGGCCTGGATCAGGAATAGTGTAGCCAGCAGGACAAGGGAGGTTATTCTTCCCCTGTACTCAGCCCTGGTCAGGTCACACCTTGAGTACTGTGTCCAGTTCTGGGCTCCTCAATTCAAGAGAGATGTTAAGGTACTGGAAGGTGTCCAGAGAAGGGCAACAAAGCTGGTGAGGGGCCTGGAACACAAACCCTATGAGGAGAGGCTGAGGGAGCTGGGGTTGTTTAGCCTGGAGAAGAGGAGGCTCAGGGGTGACCTCATTGCTGTCTACAGCTACCTGAAAGGAGGTTGTAGCCAGGTGGGGGTTGGTCTCTTCTCCCAGGTAACCAGCAGCAGAACAAGAGGACACAGTCTCAAGCTGTGTCAGGGGAGGTGTAGGCTGGATATTAGGAGGAAGTTCTTCACAGAGAGGGTGATTGCCCATTGGAATGGCCTGCCCAGGGAGGTGGTGGAGTCACCATCACTGGAGACATTCAAGAGGAGACTGGATGAGGCACTTAGTGCCATGGTCTAGTTGATTGCTTAGGGCTAGGTGATAGGTTGGACTGGATGATCTTGGAAGTCTCTTCCAGCCTGGCTGATTCTATGATTCTATGAGTGCCTACACATCCATGAGAAGATGCTGGCATTCTCTATTAGCAAGCTCCATTCTTGAACAGAGCTTCACAAACAGCTTCTGCTTGTTCATTTTCCTCTGTTCAGAAAACTGAGGCTGGTGTCCTAGGTGACTGCAGTGCATTTTAAAATCTATTTTGGCCCCAGGCACAACTGGTGCCCTCATCTTGCTTGTTTCTGTTGACCAGATGGTGTCTTCCAGGTGGCAGGTCACATCCAAAGTACAAAGATCATTAGACTTGCTCTGATCTAAGGTGAAGGTAGGCTCTGATGGGGAAAATTGTACAAGGCTTTGAAAAATGGGGACAGACTTTTTATTAGGACTTGTTGCAACAGGACAAGGGGTGATGAGACACTGGGTCAGGTAGCCCAGAGAGGTGGTAGATTCAGGGTCAGATTGGACAGGACTCTGAGCAACCTGATCTAGTTGAATATGTCCCTGATCACTGCAGAGAGTTTAAACTAAATGACCTTAGAAGGTCCCTCTCAACCCAAACCATTCTCTGATTCTGTGATTCTATGTTTGTGGGACATGTAATGCAGCCTTCCTCCCATACTGTGGTATGGTGATTTTTACACTGATTCAAAAATATTCAAGATAAATTTTGTCTCTGGGAGACTTCCCAGCACTCTTGGAATCTTGCTATACCACTGAGATTTCTTGAATAATAGAATAATATTGTTTGGAGGAGTCCAACAATTACCTAGTCTGATTCTAAACCATGTCCCTCAGCACCACACTTCTCCATCTTTTAAACATTTCCAGGGATGGGGATTCAACCATCTCCCTGGGGAGCCAATTCCAGTGTTTAATAATCCTTTCAGTGAAATTTCTTCCAATATCCAGTCTAAACTTTGCCTAGTGCAACTCGAGTCCATTTCCTCTTAGCACTTGTTACTAGGAAGAAGCAGCCAATACCCATCTGTCTCCAACCTCCTTTCAGAGATCAATAAGGTCTCCCCTTAACATCCTTTCCTCCAGACTAAACAACTCCAGTTCCCTCAGCTGCTCCTCACAAGGCTTGTTGACCAACCCCTTCATTAGCTTCACTGCCCTTCTTTGGCCATGCTCCAGGAAAAGCCTACCCTTCTCTTCAACTGGCCAGAACACCACTAAAGAGAAGACACAGATAAAACAATTGAGTGACACAAGAATCTTTGTCTGAGGTTGGCAGAGGTGACTTGGCTGTGACTGGTTGTTTGCTGGCATGTCCTCCAATCTACCTGAGCAGTCATTTCCTTGGACTCACCTTGGACTTTGGCAACTGAAGCACTCCTATATATTAAGTAGCAAGACTCTATGCAGCTATTTCTTTTTAATTATGAGTTGGACTGAGTGACCTTAATAGAAAACTGCCAACAAAAGCACAAAAAAAAGTTTAATTGAATTAAGTCTAAATAATATGATCTTGAAGTTTCAACACACGCTTATCTATTGACATTGTCTCACAGTTAGAATAAGAGAACAAAGTCCTTGCTCTGCTCTTCTGCCAAGCAGGCAAATTTGTAATACACAACAGAAGGAAGCTGAAAGGCAAAGTCTTCATACAATCTTTAATCCAATATTAGAAAGTGAACATCAAAGGTACTGCTGCTGAAGTGTGGAAGCACTCATATTACGGAGAGTTTGGTGCCCAACAAGGTGCTGCACAGGACACATGTTCTTTATTTCACATATGACAGGGGCCACTGTTGTAATGCTGTTCCATGGTATAGTTTGTTGGTCTCAATAGAGGTCTGACACATATTTATGGCTATCTTCACTTACTCAGGAGGAAGACACCTTTGGAAGGTGATTTTGGTTTGTTTTTCTGAAGGTTAAGGGAAGCAAAGAAGAACAGTGGAGTTACTATGTTATGTACCCTCCTGAATATTGTAGCAACTCCAGAAGTCCTTCATGTTCAGACAGGGTACTCCATGATTAGACTGGATATTAGGAAGAATTTATTTACTGAAAGAGTTGTCAGACATTGGAAATCTGCCCAGAGATGTAGAGGAGTCACCATCCCTGGAAGTGTTCAAAAATGAGTAGATGTGGCAATTCAGGACATGGTCAAGTGGTCATGGTGGTGCTTTTGGTCTTGATCTTAGAGTTCTTTGCCAGCCTCCAGATCTGACTGATGCTGGAGGCTTGTTACTCATGCTGTGCAAGTTACTTGTGCTTGGTTTGAACCAGTTCCTCTGCCCTTATCCTTTTATGACTCCAACCCAACTTGATAGAAGCATACCTATGTGAGTACTGTTGCCTTGATGAGGTTGTTGAAATGTCTTCTTTTTTGTTATTGTTATTTTGAGGAGCAATTTCTGGGAGGTGCTATTTGTTCTTACACATATTCCCCCATGCTGTTGCTTTGGAGATGAGGAAGGTGGAAATCAAGTAATAAAAGTTAACATGAAGGGATTACTGCAGTCCTTTTAAGGACTTAGGGGAAATTATTATGCAAACAGATGGTATGCTGAAAAAGAGTTAAAAATACTTCAGATTAGTTTCTCTGGATGCTGAAAAGAACTGATATTAAAGGAACAGAAAGATAAAATGACATTAGAGAGAGATGAACCAATCTTTTAAAATTCCCCATGGATCTGCAGCATTTCCAGCTTCTTCCTTCTGCTTTTTGTTCCAGATTCCTTTTCATTTAAGATCTCAAATTTCACCAACAATGGCAAAAATAGTGAAGTTTAATTAGACAGTGGGGATCTCAGTTGTCAGAACAGGGGCTGTGTGCTCCCCATCTGTAATTTCAGCCGATAGGTTTTGCATGGATTTTGCTCTCTCTGCTTTTCTACATCAGCTTTCCTTACTTTCCTGTTTTCTTGTACATGGCTTGAATAGTCATCTCTAGCAGTTTCTGGTAGCACTTGACCATCAACCTAAAACCACTTGCAGCAGCTCATGGGTATGATGTCAAACTGCAAAGGATAATCCTTGATTTCAGCTCTAATCCTGGACTCCTTCATCTCCTACTTCCAATTTTTGCCTCTTCAACAGGGAAAATTGACTGGAGGACAGATTTCCTTTCATTGAGGACTGATGGGATACTCACAGGGAAATTCTCTGTCAGATAGATTCCCTTTATACAGATCAGAGAACAGAATCATAGAACAGGCTGGAAGGGACCTCTAGAGGTCATCTGCAGTGTGCAGTGTGCAAGGACATCCTCAACCAGTTCAGATTGCTCAGATCTTGTACTAGATCTTCTAATGATATAAAATCAGAATTAAAAATAAAGTTCAACTCTGTTTCTACTCAGAAGATAACAGAATGAATCTCAGGTAGATATGTTTGACCTGTTTCCTGGACAGTACTCTCTTATCTGCACAGACTGGAGGAGGAATGAAGGTCAGAGTCAAGACTCCTACTAACTATAAGAATCATCAATGCTTCCTATCATTAAACATAAATCTGCAGCCCAGTAGGATATTTACTGAGTTTGCTCAGTCAGACATAATCCTTTAGCCTTATGGAATTCTGTCTTGCTGGATGCTGATTATAGAATCATAGAATGCACTGCGTTGGAAGGGACCTTTAAAGGTCATCTTGTCCAACCCCCCTGCAGTTAGCAGGAAGTCCCCAACTAGATCACTTTGCTCAGAGCCCCATCAAGCCTGAAAATGAATGTCTTCAGCAATGAGATCTCCACTACCACCTTGAGCAAACTCTTCCAGTGTTCCACCACACTCATAATAAATAACTTCTTCCTAATGATGATGAACTCACTTTCCTTCCATGTAACCCTTATTTCATTTCTCTTCCTTTCCATGACTTCTGGCTGAGCTCACCTCTTTGACTCGTCTCCTAACACAACTAACTTGAGAGGAGAAGAAGATTGACATGCACCCTTCCACATCTCTGTGTACACATCCTTCCCATCACCAGACATCAGACAATTACTTTCATGGGCAAACAATGTCCACCTTTAATCAACTTCTACTGAATTAATTTCTACAAGTGTTGCACTATTACCAGAGAAGGAGATGAACAAAGGGAATGAAGACAGACAGAAACTCCCAGGACACCACTGCCTTGCTCTGAGAGACAAACGTAATTAATTGTAGTGGTTTAATTTCTGCACCTTCTGCTTGTTCCCGTGTCAAAGCCCAGGTGCTTTAACTGGCATATTAATTAGTTCTGTGTTAACAAACAGAGACACCACAATTATTAAAAGCATAAAACTGCAAACACAAAATGCTGCTGGCCTGGTCCAGCAGACCTATCAGTAACACAGAGATCTGGTGAGAATAAATGTCACAGGGTTCAAGACTCACTTGTTCCTTTCAACCCACCACAGGTTCATATCAGAACTCATTACTCATGACTTGGTGTTATCTCAGAACATGAAGGGAGGGATTTTCCCATCACTGACCTGTCATCAATATCATAGAATCATAGAACAGTTTGGGTGGAAGGGACCTTAAAGATCATCTAGTCCCCACTCTGCTGCCATGGACAGGGACACCTTCCACTAGACCAGGTTGCTCAAGGCCCTGTCCATATAACTCACAGTTGTTTCCTAAATCCATGTAGTCCTGTGGGAGTGGAAAGAACATGACCAATGTGAATATACAAGATTTGCTTGGCTTTTAATTAGATTCCATGGACCCTCCTGGTTGCTGGATCCATGTAATTTCCCATTGAATCCTCTCTCACATTGGAGGAGCTTCTTTTCCTAGGCACAGGAAATTGAAGCAAAAAAATTGTTGGGGATGACATCAACTTGTTGAATTTTGCATTAAATCAAGAGAATTGTGATTGGTAAAAAACGAGAGTAATTATTAAATGTTAAAAAAATAAAATCAAATTCCTGAAGTATGGGGAAGGAGGTGCTGGAGCATGTCCAAAGTAGGGCACCAAAGCTGGTGAAAGGTCTAGAACACAAGACTTGTGAGGTGTGCCTGAAGGAACTGATGCTGTTTAGCTTGGTGAAAAGGTGGCTGGGGGAGACCTCACTCTCTACAACTCCCTGAAAGGAGATTGTAGCCTGGTGTGGGTCAGCGGTTCTCTTAAGTAACAAGTGATGGGACGAGGTTAAACAGCCTTACCTTGTGTCAAAGGAGGTTTAGACTAGTCATTAGGAAAAATCTCTCCTCCAAAAGTGTTTCCAAGCCCTGGAACAGGCCACCCAGGGAAGTGGGTTTTACATCCCTGTCAGGGTTTAAAAGCTGTGTAGCTGTGGTGCGGAGGGATATGGCTTAATGGTGACCTGGCAGTGATAGGATAACAATTGGACTTGATGATCTTGAAGGTGTCTTCCAACCAAATCAATTCTATGATTTTACAGTTCTAATTAGAAAAACTGAACAGACATGCATGGTATAAAAAGAGAATATTAACCAGTTCCCAGGTTCCAGGGTAGAGCAAAATAAACTCAGGATCTTATCCACACTTTTTAATATCTCTGCTTTTCATGCAACTCACTGATCATTCTTCAAATAAAAATATAATTGAAAAGGAGCAACTTCTTTGTATTTTCATACTGCTGCTGGAATAAAAGCCACAGGAGTTTTAAGGCACCCTATTCTGAGATCCTCCAGGCTTTTTTGTGGTGAACTCTCCCATCAGTATGGAAATGAAAATTTTAAATTCATTTTGTTTTCACAACGGGACAAAGCCAGGCTTAGTGGCATGGAGGTGTTATGAAGTATGCAGAAATTTACTAGCTGAAAGCAAAACTAAAGTGATATTATATATGTTCCAAGGAGAAAGCATCCCCTTGGAAATGAGCAATTCAGCCCTTTGAAAATCCAAGCAAGGGCAGGAGGTATCACATGAAAATCTAACACTCTAGTAAGAAATGAAGAACATACTAGTGCCATCTATTGGCATGAAAATAGAAAAGTGAGAGAGAAGTTGGGCTCATCTGCCTGTATCCGAACGAGGATGAAGGAGGCTGTTTGTTTTAATCACAGTCAGTTAAGATATTTGTAAATATGGAGTTTTGTGTTTAGGCTTCTTAATGATGTTGTATTTTGGAGTAAATATGTTGACTTTAAAATTAATCACCGTTGTAATCAAGCTGTGGCAAAAGATGGGGATTTGAAAGTGATGGGAATTAGGAGTCACTGCTGAGTGGATAAACCCTGGCACAGTGTCTAATGCTCTTAAGCTGGTTTGCAGTGTCATCCCAGACTGTATCATAAGCAGGTTTTGATATCCTGTGAAATAAAAAGTGGAGGAATCTTTAGTTCTTACATGTTTCCTTCCTTCCTTCCCTGATCAGCTGCATCTGGAAAATAATTTTCTGCTTTTATCCGGACTGGAGCAAGAAGGGTTTCTATTCACAGAGAGTCACTAGGAGGAAATCGGAACCAAGAAGGGCTTCTGACATGGAAATTTAAAGTGAATATCTCATTTTAATATCAAGGAGCCCAGATGAGTATCAAATGATCCTCAAATTTTCAGATTCATATTAATGTCTCTCTCTGCATTCCCTCTTTGTCAACAGGGCAAATCAGACTCTAGCTACTTTGTCTTCATTTGGGAATTCAGGATCTTCTGAAGCTTACATGAAGGACCCTCTATGGGGCATGGAACTCCTGAGCTCCTTGTCTTTGGAATACTGACGTGTGGACCCACACTCATTACCCACCTCCAGATGATAGCAGGTTGAGAGGCAGTAGATGAATGATGCATGTTATACTGGTGTCAGGTTTTTCCACTGAAGAGCTGCTTTTGTGGTTGGAAACACAAAACTGATCTCTAGGCCATGCATATCCAAATTCCATATCCATCTGTTTAGCCCTTTTGTGCTCTACACTATGAGTAAAATATTCCAACTTTTCTTGCTTTCACACACCTTTTTTTGCTTTCACACACCTTTTTTTCCCCTTCTTCAGTGGGCATTGAGAGGTCCCTACTATACACACTTAGTGGTCAGAATGATGTGGGAAATCAACGTCCAAATGGTCATAAATCATCAGAAGCAAATGAGGAAACTCGGGCTAGGGAGTGGAGAAGGACAAAGGCAGGAAGTGAGGACAAATAAGAATGACTCCCTTTCGTACCCACCTTGATGTAAGAGATAACATTAAATCAGAGAATCACAGAATCATTTTGGTTAGAAGAGACATTTTAAGATCATTGAGGCCAACCTTTAAGCCACCACCTCCAGATCACCACTCCATGATGTCCTTCAGCAGCACACCACCACAGCTTTAAAACCCCTCCAGGAATGGGGATTCCACCACTGCCCTTTGAAGTGTAGAGTATTGCTTGTGCAGCTGGCAGAAGAAAGCCTACATGCCATGTGTGTGCTGAAAGAGAGGCAAGAAAAATGACAATTAATGATGTTATCATGAATATGGATATGGCATGAGGGTTATTCTGCAAAGCATTTGCTATGCTTTTTAACCTTCTCTGGAATGGATTGAAGCTTGAGGAGGGGAGATTTAGACTGGATATTAGAAAGAAGTTCTTTACAGTAAGGGTGGTGAGGCACTGGAACAGGTTGCCCAGGGAGGGCATGGATGTCCCTCTGTGAAGGTGTTCAAGGTCAGGTTGAGGCCTTGACCAATCTGGCTTAGTGGAGAGGGGAGTTGGAACTAGGTGATATTTAAAGTCCTTTCCAGCCCAAACTATTCTCTGAAACTATGAACATATTTAGATAAAAGATGGTAAATTCCCTGGAGCAAAGCAAGAGTGACAGACTCCCACCTGGAGTACTGCATCTAGTTCTGGAGCCCCTATTACAAGAGGGATATGGACGTGCTGGAAGGTGTCCAGAGAAGGGATGTCACCAGGATGAGCAGAGGACTGGAGCACCTCTCCTATGAGGAGAGACTGAAAGAGTTGGGGCTGTTCAGTCTGGAGAAGAGAAGGCTCCGAGGTGACCTTATTGTGAGTTTTCAGTATCTGAAGAGGGCTACAGGAAAGCTGGGGAGGGACTTTTTAGGCTATCAGGTAGTGATAGGACTGGGGGGAATGGAATAAAGCTGGAAGTGAGGAGATTCAGGCTGGATGTGAGGAAGAAGTTCTTCCCCATGAGAGTGGTGAGAGCCTGGAATGGGTTGTCCAGGGAGGTGGTTGAGGCCCCATCCCTGGAGGTGTTTGCAGCCAGGCTGGATGAGGCTCTGGCCAGCCTGATGTAGTGTGAGGTGTCCCTGCCCATGGCAGGGGGGTTGGAACTGGCTGATCCTTGTGGTCCCTTCCAACCCTGACTGATTCTGTGATTCTATGATTCTATGATTCTAAGTATTTTGTGAAGTGCCTTCAGCATAACTTCAGACCACCAAACTCTGTGTCCAAAGCACCAGCCTTGTTATGACTGAGCTTTTCACTTGGTGTCTTGGTCTCTCATGCTCTCCATCTCAGTCTGCCCTCTCTCTCTTTATCCTCAACATTTGCACACCTCACTTACCGTGGTCTTCATGCCTGGTGAGCACCTAACCAGGAATTATTGCTGAAGGCAGCTGGGATGCAGATTGCTGGTGTTTACACACCGATGCCTAAGTGACCTTTTGAAATTGGTGGACATGAATTTTCTATCTCATTTCCCATGGGAAAATATTTACATACCATTGAGTGGCACTGAGCTTGCTTCTCACGCTGCTACTGTGATTTACAAAACATTACTGGGAAATAAAATAACAGCAATAGCAACAAATCTCAGAATTTTCTGAATTGGAGCCTCAGAGACGAGCTGGGGGAGCCTGGGGACTCTGACATCAGAGTAGAGCATGAGAGCCTGCATATGGTGTTCACCTCCCACTCTCAGTTTGTGGTAATTTATTCATACACCTTTGGAAAATAGGATTAGCTCTCCTAATAGTTTGTGAACAACCAGTTTTGTACAAAGCAGTTGATAATTCTCTGAGAAAAGGAGTTTAGTGGTAAACAACAGTCCTTAATTTATGGATGAGGGAGAGATTTATAATGCTTTTCTTGGTACAGAGAAATGAAGGGAGGGTGACCTTTATGCTATCTTTCCAGCACCATAAAATTTCATATCCTCACATCACCAAAATGACCTGAAGATCATCATGTTTTTCTGTCCTTTTTTTCACCCTGGTTTCTGTCAAATGTTAGAAGGAGGAGAGATAGCACTGAAAGTAGGAAAAAGAAATTACAAACACAACACATTCAGTGACCCTCCGTCTGCTGCTCTTGTCAAGATCTCCCAGATCACAGTTTGTTTATCATGTTGTTCCAAATGGTAAAAGGGATTTAAATAGTGGGGGAAATCTTTCTGCATGTACCAAGAAGGGATATGGATTGAGTTATTAGCTGGAATTTGAGATGAACACGTGAAACAGAAGTAGAGACATCTTCTGGTGAGATGGTTATAAAAACCACTAATGGATGCTGACCCATTTTGGCAGTATTCTCTCGCGATTCCTCTGCTTTGCACCCACCTGACAGCAAGTTTTTGGTCACATCTTTAAGGTGAGTGTTGGTTGACAGCTGGCTGAACAAGGAAGCCAACAGCATTCCCACATGTTTCAGCAATAGCATGGTCAGCAGGAGTAGGGAAGTGATCATGTCCTTGTACTCAGCTCTGGTGAGGCCACACTTCAAATACTGGGTTCAGTTTTGGGCCTCCTCTCTCTAAGAAGAGTTCTGAGGTGCTGGGGCAGGTCCAGAGAAGGAAAATGAAGATGATGAGGACAACGAAGATGATGAACAGTCTAGAGCACAAGTCTTGCGAGGAGCAGCTAAGGGAACTGGAGTTGCTCAGTCTGTAGAAGAGGAGGATGAAGGGAGACTTCTTTGTCCTCTACAACTCCCTGAAAGGAAGTTGTATTGATGTGGGTGTTGGTCTTGTCTCCCTAGTATCAAAGGATAGAATAAGAAGAAATGATCTCAAGTTGTGGCAGAGGAGATTCGGTATTAGGAAAAATTTCTTGATTGAAAGAGTGGTCAGACAGTGCAACAGGCTGCCCAGGGAGGTGGTGCAGTCCCAGTCCCTGGAGGTGTTCAAAGAGTGTGTGGACATGGCACTCTGGGACATGGCTTAATGGCCATTGCAGTGTGGGAATGGGGTTGATCTTAGAAGTGCTTTCCATCCTTAATGATTGTATGACTTTATGATTCATTGAGTTGCTTAGGTTGTGAGATAGATAACTTAGAAAGCATTTGAAATTAATATCTGACTGCTATTAAAGCAGGGTGTTCTTAAAAGGAATGATTTAGGTGAGAATTAATTACTTGTTCCCTGTATTACTCACCACAGGCCCCTTTTCCTCAAAGGAAAAAAAAAAATCCTTCTTCCAAAGGCTTCAAAACAATGCTGGTGGATAAATGACCTCTCTGTTGCTCAGTTTGTTGCTAGGTTCAGTTATAGCCCAGGGTAACAACTATTTCAGTTTCAGAAAGTGAAAGATCCTCACTGTGGTCTCTCCCACACAGGGCTTCAAAGAAGAGAGAGGACTTTGAACTTCTATACACCTTCTGAACCCTGGAGTAAGGTGAAAGGTGTGAGCTTGCAGGAAGGATTGCCTCTCCACTCTGACCTTTCTTGGGCAGAAAGCTGCAGACGCCCTTCAGATTCCAGGTGGTTTGGCTCTAGCATTACAGTTACAGAGACTTGGGACCATTTACCTCCACCCTTCCCTAGCTAAAACTTTTTCTGTGCCCTATATAGATTCTTCTCTGCCCTATTTAGATACTTTAATGATAGCTTGCAAAGTTGGAAAGGAGGAGACAGAGACATCCAGCTCATGTAAGATGCATGGATGCATTTGCTAACAGGAATGGTGATTGCCCCACTTTTTTCCTCTGGAGAGGTACAAAATGCCATATAGCCATTTAATCTTATTTTTACCTGTGAGTAAGTGCCTGCATTGTGTTGCTTTCAATGGGAACTGAACAAGTGTTTGAGTATCTGAACCAGAAGTCAAGCCCCAAATCTGGAGATCTAGCTTAATTTGAAATACTTGTGAGCACTAACAAATAAAGAATGAGATTTATCATTTTACTTTTTGTTCACTCTGCTTTTGCCTCTGGTGTTACTCACTGAGTGTGATACATGGGATAGACTCTCCTTTTATTTAAGGTCTCACACATGGGCAGTCTCCAAAGGTTGTTCTTGATGCTGTTGTTATTGGAGTGCATGATGAGCACCAGCCCTTGTCCTGTCACAACAGGCCCTGATAAAATGTCTGTCCCTATCTCTCTTATTAGCCCCTTCAAGTACTGAAAGACTGCAATAAGGTTCCCCTGAAGTCTTCTCTTCTCCAGGCTGCACAACCCCAGCTCTCTCAGCCTGTCCTCACAGTAGAGGATTCTAGCCTCCTGATCATCTTTGTGGCCTCCTCTTGATCCGTTCAAACAAGTCTATGTCTCCCCTGTGGTGAGGACTCCAGCTCTGGCCCCACTGCAGGTGGGGTCTCAGCAAAGTGTGGCAGAGGGACATAATCCCCTCCCTTCACCTGCTGCCCAAGCTGCTGGGGATACAGTCCAGGATGTGGTTGGTCTGCAAGTGCACACTGCTAGCTCCTGCTCAGCTTTTCATCTGCCAGTACCCTTAAGTCCTCTTCAGGGTTATTCTCAATCCATTCATCCCCCAGCCTACACTGCCACCAGGAGTTCCCCTGACCCAAGTTGCAGGACTTTACTTGGCTTTGTTGAACCTCATGTAGTTCACACAGTCTCACTTCTCCAGTTTGTCCAGGTGCCTCTGAATGGCATCCTGTTCCTCTGGCATATCACCTGCACCACTCATCTTAGTATCATCTGTAAACTTCCTGAGCGTGCACTGGATCCCAGTGTCTGGCATTGCCTAAGATATTAAAGAGCTCTGGTCCCAGTATGGACCCCTGAGAGACACCACTTGATACCAATCTCCATGTGGACATCAAGCCATTGACCTGTTTTTCATGGTGGATCTCTTGAATGCTCACCTCTCTTTATAGGCTTTGCAGTACAAGACTATTATCTGAACTCAAGAAAGACTTATCTACAGCTTAGACTAACCTCACAAGCTAATGAAGTTAACAGTGCTGATAGTGACCTGTTATAAACTACACCAAGTCCTGTTTCTCCTGATGGTTTGTCATAACAAGATCTGCTTTGTGCCTCACTTTCTCTCTCTTTTAAATAGAATAATTCAGTCCAGACTTTCCTGATCAAAGACTGTCATAAACTTTCAAGAGTGCAGCCCAAGCTCTCAGTACAATTATTTTAAGAGAGTTAAGTATTCCCTGCCAGTCACTCTGTTGCCTCATCCCTTCCTGGTGTGTGATGCTGGAAAGAGACAATTGATTTTAGTTCCCCTCTTCAAGTCTCAGATGGAGCCAGTAGTTGACAAGGCGCTAATTAGCCTTTCCAAGGTGAAGACAATGAAATCAGTGGAGGAGAGGAGAGATGATGGGCTATTTTGAATGACAGATTGAAGTGACAAGACAACTGAATAGTGAAAGGCTGTGGCACTTCCTTATTGTCCACAAATTGTTCTCCCATCCAATTCTTCAACATTTCCAGTGCCGAGTTCAGAAAGTTACTGTCAATTAAACAGTGCCTTGGCAATCCATTAAATTGCAAATGCTGCTGGTGGCTCCTCAAATCAGGCTTTATAGCAGATAAGAAATGTAGCTGTCTGAGACAAGTAATCATTAAGTATCTGGAGAAACAAAACATGGCCTCTCAAGGCTGCATTTTGAAGAGGGCAACATCCATGAAGCAGTTAACATAAGACTTATGGGGGACTGTGGGATGTTTACTTGAAGGAAACCAATAAGCATTTTCAACCCCTTCTACCAGTCTATACATGATGCACTGAAGTTTTGGAGAGATGCATTTATTTAGCAACAAGTTTCCTCATCTCTTCTGAATCATAGGATGGTTAGTCTTGCATTGCAGGCAGTTAAATCCTGTGCTGAGGGGGGCACACACCCAGCTCATTTACTTTCTGAGGTAGATGGAATGGGATAGGAGAACCTTGATGGCATTTTCCTCAAAATAATTCACTATGGTTTGCTTGATGGATACCAACAATCTCTTTCCTTTTTCACCCATCAGGTCTTATTTATTAATTAGCTGCCAAGAAAGGTCCTGGAGATCTACTCATTGCTGAGCTTTCAAGGAGTTGTAGAGACAAAACATGCTTTTATTCATCTGAGGTGCTAACTAAAAGGTCATATATGGGTAATATTCCCTTGTAACTAAGACCACAGTTGCCCTGAATCATCCTGCTTGCCCTTACATGTGCACTGGAGAAACCATCAGTGTCCTTCCACTATGCACAGTGGAAACGTTCAAAAAGCACAGATACTCTTGGTGGTGGAGTCACCATTCCTGGGGACATTCAAAAAATGTGTAGCCATGGCACTTCAGGACATGGTTTAGTGGGCATGGTGGTGTTGGGGTTGTGGTTGAACTTTATGATCTTAGAGGTCTTTACAAACCTTAATGATTCTATGATTCCCATCTCATCACCAATGTCACAGGTGACATAGCCTGTAGGATCCTCCAGTCCAAATAGAAAGCAGTTTAATCTTATTTCTGCTGTCTGTGAAAAGGAATCACAAGCACAGATGATGTCTGGACAACTGTCAACCCACTTCAGATGACAGGACACATATGGAACTGAGGGTGACCATACTGAACGCTGCAGCATAGCTGCCCCCCTTACTTGCACCATCTGTCAAGGCACAGGGTCAGGTTTTGAGCTCTGCTTGGAGAAATTGAGGAGCTGTTCTGGCCCAGACGCACCTGTAAGATTGACAAGGCTGGAGGCACATTGGCTGAGGGCACAGCCTCAAGTTAACAAACAGGATACCAAAGCGTATGTGGAAGAACCAGTTGCTCCCTGGATTTCTATCACATAGCCATAGAGGATGAGCTTGGAGATGCCATTTCAAGCACTTATCCCAGTCTTATCAATCCAGAGGGAAGAAAGGTGAGTGAAGAGGTGAAGTGACCTTGCTCATTTTATTTTCTTTATGGTCTCTATAATTTTAATAGAGTGTATGTCTACTTGCTTGACTCTGGGAAATTATTTTTTTCCCTCACAGCCCTATGTATTAATGTCATAGAGGACAGCAAAAGTGGCATCTAAGTAGAGGTCTTGTCAAGGGGGTAAGAACTTTTATTGCTGCAGTCCTATTTCTGCATCTTTCCTCTGAAGAAATGTTTAAGGCAAGAGCCCTACAGCTTGTGTAAGTCTGGACTTTCACAGAGCTTCTGAGAGCTCTTCCCATCCTCAGCAGCCCTGAGACCCTGCAAAATTGATGTTCTCTGTCAAAGGGTTTCCTGCTCTTAATCCCTACAGAGGACAGTATTTGACCCACTCTGTTAAACAAGGCAACAGTGCTACCTCCAGGTGGGCGCAAATCACGCCTTATCTTCCCTCATTTTGGATATCAACAATTAGTGTCCTTGTATTTGTCTTCAGGCTCCTGCAGAATTCCTTCCTCAGTCTTCTAAGGATAGAACAGCTCCTTGTGTGACTGGAGAATACTGGTTGGAGAACAGATACAACTTCACCATGCCAGAATTAAAATGATCTGGAACCACACAGCACCTGTACCAAGATCTATCCTTCAGATACTTCCAGTTCTTTCATCTCTTCACTACCAGGAATAGATTTCCTTTTCTTCTCTTCTACTTCTTAACATCTTTCACCAGTTTCTTATTCTGAGCTCATGCACCTATTGTCTTTTCTATTTCCCATGGCTGCTAATACTGCAACATCCTTGTACTGATTTCCACAGGCACCTATAGCAACTTTGGTATAGAAACCTTTGTTTTCCTTCCCTGAGGACCTAAGAGATCACAAGCTCTACAGTATGTTTCCATCTTTACTTTATAGATTTAGAAACAACTCTTCCTGAGCACCAATTCTTCTAATCAGAGGCCTGAACACAGGATTGTTTGCCATGCACCATAGCTCCAGCAGTGTATATTGTAATCTCTGTTGAAAGCACACAGAATGAAGCAAAAAACCTCTCCCACAAAAACCTTTCAAGCCAGGTCCATGACAGAAAAGGTGCTGGTAGATGGCTGGAGAAAACAACAAATAAAACAATCATACTGGTCAGCCACAAATCACTTCCCCAAGAACATCAGCTGCTGGTACTGCTGGCAAGGCCCCTTCCCCATGGGGAGGTGTGGAAGGGAAACCTTCCAATTTCATACACTCACAGGCTGAATTTAGATGTACAGCTGTCCTTATTTCCAAGTAACTTTTTATTCAAGGTCCTATCAAAGGGAAGTATTTTCATAGGAAATGCCTGCTAAATGATGCTTTAATGCTGCCTAAGGCACATAGTGAATGGAATGATCATAATGCTCATTTTAAGATGCAAACTAGGGAATGTTTACTAGCTGTGACAATCTGTCAATGCTAAGGTGACACTTGACTCTTTTGTTCCAACAGGACACTCCTTGGCTTTCCTTGATCGCACTTTTACATCATAACTACTCCCTGAAAAATGAACATATAGAATCATAGAATCAAGAAGGCTGGAAGAGACCTCAAAGATCATCGAGTCCAACCTGTCACCCTAAACCTCATGACTATCTAAATATCTGCCTTTGTTGAAGCTCTGTTAGTCAGAGTGTTGATGTTGTTTACACAGAGTGCTTTGCCCAATTTTATTCCCACAAATACTTCTACTCACAGTAGATCAGGCTTGATGTGGCACTGGGCAGCCTGATCTAGTTGGAGGTGTCCCTGCTCTCTGCAGGGATGTTGGACAAGATACCCTTTGAGGATCATTTCCAACCTGATGCAATCTGTGAATCTGTGAGAAGAGTCTGGATCCATTCTCCTGACTCTTGCCCTTTTCTCTCATTAAACCAAGACATGCCCTCATCTCTGCAGGCAATATTGCAGGTGTGGAGGTAGAGGGAAGAAGAATCTGAAAGACTTTTGAAGAGCAATGAAGTTTAGGCAGTGTTAGAAGCACAGAAGCACAGACTTCAGTAGGCATTGACTATCCAGCAGTGAATTATCATTTTAAAACAACTCAAGAAAATTTGATCCCAGGTCCCTTTCTCTAGCATCTGTCTTAACAGTCCAGCCCAAGCACATATTACATTTCAGTCAAAGTAGTCCAAGATGCTTCTCTTTCGTGTCTTTTTTTTTCATTGGTAAGAAGATGGCAGCTGCATTCCTTGCAAAAAGACTTTGGAGCAAGACAACAACAAAAAATCAACAGTATTTTAGCACACCTGCAGAAGAAACAGCTCCAGCTATTGGCAAGTGCAATTATTTAATGAACCAAGGAATATCTATTGGTTTTGTGACTCCAGATGGAAATTACAGGGCCTGTTATAATTAGCCCTAAATTCTCCAAAATATTGTTGAACACAGCCATGCCAGTTGGAATTTCTGTGGTTGGAAACGATGTCTTGCTGCTGTCTTGCATTGTCTGTGGTGATAATTCGGGTTCAAAGCTATATCCTGGTATTGGGGTGGGGTAGAGTGATCCTTTCTTGACTCTGCCAAAAGCTCTGATGACAGAAGCACATACCTTATGTGGGAATATCTTAGAATCACAGAATCATTTCATTTGGAAGAGGCCTTTAAGATCATCAGATCTGACCCTTAACAAAACACTGCCAGAGCACCACTAAACCACATCCCTCAGCATAACATCTACATGGTTTTAAAATTCTTCCAAGGATGGGGACTCCACCACTGCCCTGGGCAGCCTGTTCCAGGGCTTGACAACCCTTTCAGAGAAGAAATATTTGTAATGTGCAACCTAAAAATCCCCTGATGCAACTTGAAGACATTTCCTTTTATCCTATCACTCAGTAGGTAGAAGAAGAGACTGACCCCACTTCACTACAACCTCCTTTCAAAGAGTTGTAGAGAGCTAGAAGGTTTTCCCTCAGCCTCCTTTTCTCCAGGCTGAACAACCTCAGTTCCCTGAGCTGCTCCCTACAAGACCTGTTCTCCAAACCCTTCATCAGCTTTGTCACTCTTCTTTGGACACACTCTGGCACCTCAATGTCATTTTTGGAAAGAGGGGCCCAAAACTGAATCCAGTATTCCAGAGATCTTTAAAGGTCTTTTCCAACAAAAATCATTCTATGTTTCTATGCCTCTATGATTCTCCAGGACCTGAGCTTGTCCTCAGTTCATCCCATGACACCCACAGTTTCACAAGCCCTGTGACAATAACTTCTTGGGAAAGAAACTTGAAAATTGTGCAGTGCATCATGTAAGTAGGCAGAAAGAAGAAAAGAGCAATTATGCAGATGTAATTTAACACTGAACCCTAATCACCTGGGGGTTTGTGCATGCCTAAATTTTGAAGAATTCTGACATTATACAATGAGTTTAGGATATAATTACTGCAGGAAAAATAATTACTTCAATTCCTGTGATTTATGCATCTACAGGAGAGATTTCTCAGGGATCTGAACAGTGACACTTCTCTGGGCAACACAAGAACCACCTCAGATGCTTGGGAAGTGAGTCAGATGAGATGGTAAAGGGCCTATTTGTCAGGTCAACAAGAAAGATCTAGATAAATTCTTCTCAGAAAAAAAAATAATGGAGGGTGGGAAAAAATAATGGAGGGTGGGAAAAAATATCACATAAAGAGGACATCTCCCATCTCTTCTCAGTCCTCACTACATTGTGCTTAGCCATTTTTATTCTAGGTCAATGATTGTCATTAGTTATCACTTTTCCAGCTTCCAGATTTCCCTTTTTAATTCACCAAAAGTGCATGATTTTTTTCCTGCTTTTAAAAAGAAAACATGGCAAAAAAAAATTAGCTGTTTTACTACTACTACTACTGTTATTATTATTATTATTATTTCATTAACAAAAATAATATTGAAGCTGTTAGGAATAGCTCAGAGACATGATGGGAGATTGATTTGATGTTGAAAGATAAGCTCTTCAGTGACAATCAGGAGGATGATTTCTTTAGTGAACTGAAAAGGAGCTTAGCAGATGATTAGATTAGAGGTTCTAATTATTTATCTGACTCTTGCTTGTGAGTCAGGCAAAAAAAAGGACACAGGAAGTTCCAGTGGCTGGAAATTTAAGTCAGCAGAATTAGAAGTCAGGTGTATGTTTTTAATCATCAAGTAAAATCAACCTTCAGAACAGACAACCAGGGGACATGATAAATTCTCCCATCTTTAGAGAAGGATTATCTCTCTCCATTAAAAAAAAATACATTAGAAAAAAAAAAGTAAAAGTTTTCAATGTAGTTTAAGCATCAATAACTGGGTTAGCTTCTGGGCATTGCTGAGGCAATACTCTGAATTAGGTAGGTCAGGCAAGACTCTCAGCAACTTTCTCTTTTAAGTTTAAAACCAAGACTGGGTTTAGTTGCTCTGTTGCCATGTGCTTGAGAGGAAATTCCTATTTCATAACATTTTACTTTCATTAGTAGCCCAAAATTTGTTACAAAGATACTTGATTGCCCTTGCCTCTTAAAGGACCACTGCAGCCTTCTACACTCTACCTGCAGACACTCAAGTCTGGGTTCTGCCTCATGAGACATGAAGACCCTAATAGAGTAATTTCTGTGTTAAAGATGGTGAGGGATAAATGAGAACTTTAACTGTTCGGCTGTCCTCTAAAATATTCCTTCTTTGCACCCTGGTCCTCCTAAGGTCCCACTATTTCAGCACAAAGAGTTTGAACGAATTCTCTAACTAGATCAAATGGTCTTCTACCAGCAGTGTTCAATGGATATGGATCTAAACCTGGAGTTTTTCATTATAACACTGATTCAGGTGTGTGCACCTGAATAGAGGACTGAAAGAGGAAAATTCTGGGACCTGCCAAGCAACAGATCTTACAGAAAGGGTAAAAGATGTTCTCCATGTATGATGTGCTCCTGGAGCATGGTTGAAGAAGGGTTTCCTCAAGATTTCAGCTCCTCTAACTCTTTGTGGTTTTCAGTTCCCCAAAAGACAGTAAATTCTCTCTGGTTTTGCATCAAAGACCACATGAAATAAACAGACAAATCTCCAATAATATTGGTGGTACAAGACAATTCAATAAATACATGAACTCATTATTCTCCTTTGGACTTCACATTTCACCATCATTGATGGATCTCACCAAAAAATAAGAGTGCTCTAAGTGCCTGTGTTAGAGTTAGAGCTTTAGGGATGTTCAATGATTGTCCAAAATATTTTATTTCATAACTGAAAGGGTGAGCAAAGAAGATGCAGTGAAAAAAATTCTCTCTCTGAAGTTTCTGTGCTGAGGTTAGCAAGTAGGTTTGTAAAAGAAGGAATAGCTTGGGAGCTGGAAAGATCTTTAAAAAAAGGCTAGGAAAAAAGATTAAGGCAAGAGTAAGAATGAATGGACATGGATCAATCTCTGCCAGGAAGTTACAAGGAAGCAATGGACCACCTGTCTCCTCAATTAACCAGCCCCTATTGTATGCTATATTAGCCTCAGAAATCCAGACAGGTATTTGCACACCTAATTCCTGTTTAAGGAGCTAAATCCCCTTTGAAACCTCTCATCTAGTAAATACTTTGGTGAATCTGAGCCTTCTGGCTCTAACCTGAGAAGGGTAAAAGCAAGCAACATCCATGTTACTTGCTGTTGTGTAAGGGTACACAGTGAAGGATAAGCTAAAAGGACCTTACTCAACTACCACAATGCCTTTGTAGATGATTTTGAACAAGTTACCTAGAAAAAACACCACGTGGCTGCACTGCACCCAAGTAAAGGAGTGATCACATACAAGCAGGAATCTGTGTGGTGCTGTATTTTGGCACACAGTTTACCCCACCCAGCTTGCACCAAGCACACAGTGACAGGATTTAGGTCTTCCTACTGTGATGAAGATGCAACCTGCTGTCAAAGTGGGATCAGATTGTTCAAAGCCAAGTTTTTTCTCTATCTGATGCAGAATGGACTTCAAGCCACCATTAAGCCACAACCAGCTCCTTTCTCTGCTGCTGTCTATGCTGTGCTGAAGAACAGCACTCCAGGGTGAGACTTGCTCTCTATTGCAATCACATACAAAGTGACAGCCATACCTTATCCTATGCAATGACCTTGCATCTACTCTGAACTCCTCTATGGGTTCAGCCTTGCTCTACAGTGGGGAGAGGTGCCCACTCTGGGCTCTCCAAACACAAGATGGATTTAGATGAATAAGGAAAACCCACAAACCCCTGAAACAAAGGGAGTCTCTTGTCAAACCAGGCTGGCTGCCAGTCACAGAACTATGCTCAATGTCGCTTTCTGAAACCATCTTTCTTTTAGCTCGTGCCTATGCTGTTGAACCTGACTTCCAGACTATGGTTGAACCTGACTTCTAGTCCACATTTGTACAGAACTTTGCACAACAGAAATCTTGTCCAAGGAGGCCTGAGGCCATCTACTAAGAAATAATTAGTGTGAGTCTGTCTCCTTACCGTATTAATCATTTCTGTACCTACCACATGTCTCTTAGCACAGCATAGCTCATTACGGGCAGTCAAATGCTAATAGCTTTCTAGCAGAAAATGAGTTACATTGATAATGAGAATCAGACCAAAAAGAAATGTGACATTCTGGAAAGGGGAGGAATGAACATGATTTACAGTCTTGATATGATTCCCATAAAGTGGCTGAGTTTTCATAAACAGAGACCATTTCCCCTGATTTCAACATACATGTCGTACACACATATTTTATGGAGACCTTCAAAACCCTGTTAAATTGTCCAGTTTGGTTGCAGGAAATCTGAGACTGTCTAATTCATAGAACCATAGAATGATTTGGGTTGGAAGAGACCAATGGGTTGGGTTGCAAGAGACCTTAAAGATCATCTTGTTCCGTTAGACAAGGTAACTCAAGGCCCTGTCCAATCCAGCCTTGAACACTTTCAGGGAGGGAAGTGTTAATTGTCACTAACATTTTGATACTCTCCATGAAAAATACTTTTCCTAGCACATGAGAACTTAATTAAACCAGCTTATCTTAACCTTATTTCAGTTTGGATGGTGTAATTCTGAGCTCACTAATTTGCAAAACTAATGAGTATCATCTGACCCAGAGTTGCTTCTTACATCTCAATTTACCCAGGTGAAGTCTAGGAATCTGAGGCTCCTTGAGTTTCTTTTTTCACTGTTTGATTTGCATGTGGTAATCTCAAACTCCAATTTAAAACCTGTACAGCAGAAGGATTCCAGAATTCTGCAAGAGCATAATTAAGTTTTCAAAGCCTTCTTAAAATAAAACTTTTCAGGAAACCCTTCTCTTTTCTCCCATTCCTTCATTTTTTTTCCCCTGAAAGACACGTGATGGAGTTTAATCCAAGTCTTAGCTCTGTAAATTTTGGTTCCAGAAAGAGGAGGAAAGTAAGCAAAGAATATCTATCTATACCCCTCTCCCTCCAAACCTTCCTGAAAAAAATGTTTCCCAAATGCCACTCTTTTTTCTTGTCTATCTCTATACCAGCTGATTCCCACCTTCCCACAATATGACCTGACCTGATCTCCCCAGTGTCCTACTGCAGGAATAACTGACAGGCAGGAAAGCTCTGCTGAAGAGGAAAATGAGGTGTGAGATGTCCAGCTCTGTGCAACTTCCCTCTTCCTGGAGCAGGCTGCACAGAGATTGTGGAGTCTCCTTCTCTGTAGACTTTCAAAACCCATCTGGGTCCTATGCAACCTCCTGCAAGTGACCCTGCTCTAGCAGGGGTATTGGACTAGGTGACTCCCATAGGTCCTTTCCAACTCCCATTATTCTGTGATTCTTTGATTCCAGTGGAGCCTTGGCTAGCTTTTACCTAAACCTATATACTCCAACAGTAATCCCATATTTATATGGCAGGAATTCAGGGAGCAAGGCCATGTCTGCCTAACTTAGTGATGGCCACCACATTGATGCTGGGACCATCTCACACAGAGAGATCCAATGGATTGGATTGGAAAAGACCTTAAAGTTCACCCAGTTTCAAACCTCTGCAGTGAGTAGGGTTATAGAATTATAAAATCATAGAATTATAGAATCATTTTGGTTGGAAAAGACCTCTAAGATCATTGAGTTAAACTAACACCACCATGGTCATTAAACTGTGTCCTAAAGTGCCTTATTTACATGCTGCTTAAACATCTCCAGGGATGGTGACTCCACCACCTCCCTGGGCAACCAATTCCAATGTCTGACAACTCCTTCAGTAAAGAAAATTTTCCTAATATCCAACATAAACCCCCCCAGCACAATTTCAGGCTGTTTCCTCTTGTTCTCTGTCTGCAAAATGAAGAAGTTGCTTGCACAGTACTGTCAGGGCTCACTTTACTCCTTTCACCCTTGTTGCCACAAACTGAGACAGATCTTTCCCCTAAAACAACCTTTCTTGCAATGCTCAGAAAAGATGCCCCGCTTTTTTTTTTCATGGTGTTGCTCTAGCAGAGCACTGTAAGCAGAGCTACTTGAAGAAAATTTCATTTGAGTGATTTCCATCTCAAATTGTTCTTCTGTCAATATGGATGCATTTTGCAGGCCTGTGTTGTTTTCAGTGATTTTTAGCGATTTTTTTTTTCAAAGAAAACAATTTCAGATGGAATTATTTTTTCCTTTGGTGCATTTGGAGGTTTCCTTTTCATTCTAGCTGCACATTACACCATATTAATCATGTTGTAATATACAGACAACAGAGCTGTCATGTTTCTATCAGGCCATCAATGTGTTTTTGAATGAGGTTTTCAAAGGCTGGTTCAGTTAGAGAACAAAATTTTATATATATATATACATATATAAAATTGTGGAACATGTAGACACTCCACTTTTCAACAAACTGTAGATGGGAACATAAAGAAAAATAGACACCTAGGAGCAATGCATTTTGTGCAATTTTAATCTAACCAGTAGCCCTCTGATTCTGTGAACTTGGCTACTAATTTGTCCTAGACATAAATATATTTAAAAAAACAAAAAAACCCACAAAAATCTAAATAAAACCTATCAGGTACCAATTAGACTTTGACTTGATTTTTCAAGGATGGATTTTAATTGCAACACCCTGCACAGCTCTGATTTAATTTCCTTCTCTTGGATGCGATTGCATTTAACCAAATCTCATCACATCGATTGTTGTTTGTTTTGAGCAAACAACTGTTTCCTCTGCAGCAAATTATTTTTAATGAAATTCCTGGAATTGCATGTAAGTGTGTTGCAGTTAGTCGAAACAGATTGAATTAGGGTGAGCTGAATTAATTAAATAAATAAATAACTAAATAAAACAGCCACTGTAAACAGGCCTGAATTAAGTTGCATCGAATTTTGCTAAATGTAATGGGACAGTGAATTGCATTTCCACTGAAGCAAGGACAGGGAGTCAAGAAGAGCAAAATTAAGTCTGAAGGGAAGTCATCAAAGAAAGTAGGAAGACAGAAGCAACTGGACAACTGGGAATAGCAAGCAGAAGGCAACAGCACTGCAGAAGGCAACAGCACTACAGAAGTGCTGGAATGTGTTAAAGATAGCTATCACACATCACTAAAGCCACCTAAATACATCCCTGGCTGTCTTCAGTAGACCAAACACACCTCTATCCCCTGGCTGAGGGTACCTTGATTTCCTCAGTGGACTTTTCAGGATACACTCATGCAAAGGCTCAACCTCATGAAGTTCAACAAAGGCAAGCATAGAGTCCTGCACCTGGAGAAGAGCAACCCCCTGCACCAGTACAGATCAGAGACTGACCTGATGGAAAGCAGCTCTGCAGGGCCATGAAGATGATGAGAGGACTGGAGAATCTCTCTTACAAGGAAAGGCTGAAAGACCTGGAGCTTGCTAGAAGACTGGACTGAGAGGGAATCTTCTCAATGATCATAAATATTTAAAGATGGAGGTCGTGAGGGTGGGGCTGGAGTCTTCTCAGTGATGCCCAGTGGTAAGGAAAGGGGCAATAGGTACAAACTAGAACACAGTAGGCTTCACCTGAACTGAAGGAAAAATTTTCTTGTGAGGGTGTCAGAACACTGAAACAAGCTTCCCAGAAAGGTTGTGGAAAGTCCTTCTCTGGAGACCTTCAAAACCCACCTGGATGCTATATCAAAATCTAAGCCATAACATTTCAGAAGCTTCAGGAGGCATTTTAAAAAATTATTATTATTTTATTATTGTTACTTGATGTAGTTAAATTTTTCTTTTACTGCTTTGTTCATATTCACCAAATCAATTGTTTTGAAGGGAAAAAAAAAAAAATTATGTATTTCTTACAGATCAGGTTCAGCTGTGTGATTCCTAAACAGGAATATTTAATGCTTGCCTGTAGGTGCATTAAGTTAGAATTGTTATTTTTTTCTTTCCTTTTTTCTTTTTTATATATATGTACATATCATCTTCTCCTTCTCCACCTTTTTTTCCCACTGCCATAGCATTTCTGCTTTAAAACCTCCCAGTTCTGACAAGCTGTACATCACAGACAGGTAGAGAAAAAAAGTCCAACCAGTCTCTCCTGTCAGCAGAGGGTGATCCCCACCCCCATGCTGGCCCAAGCATCACTCGTGAGCTTCTCTGTGTTTAATTCTCCCTTTTTGCACATTGTGCCAATTTTGGAGCACTCTAAATGTCAGCATAATATAACAGTAACAGTTAATATCATCATTAACTGCAAGGCTTAAGGGAATAAGAATCATACAGCAGCAATTCATTAGCAACGCTTCTTTATTTCTGGCTGGTAAACAGGCTTGCTCTCTGTAGAGCATGGGGAAAAGAGGAGCCCTCATAAAGATACTCTTTAACCCTCAAAATACAGGAAATAGAGCATGAGGCCTCTCATTGTTGTCATCTCCTTTTGACCTCTGAGTAGCTCCTGGTGATATCTTCTCCAGACCCCTTAGGAGATAACCACCCTACCTTGTATTCAAATTTAATGTCAGAGTACCTGCCTGAAGCCAAAGTTTTGCTTCAGGTCTGTTTACATTCAAAGGATTGTAGAGTCATAGAATTGTTTGGGTTGGAAAAGATCATCAAGTCCATCCATTGACCCTGCATTGCCAGGTCACCACTAAATCACGTCCCTCAACACCACATCTACACAGCTTTTCAATCCCTCCAGGGATGGTGACTCCACCACTGCCCTGGCCAGCCTGTTCCAGGGCTTAACAACCCTTCTGGGGAAGAAACATTTCTTAATATCCAACCTAAACCTGCCCTAGTGCAACTTGAGGCCATCTCCTCTTCTCCTATCACTAGTTACTTTGAAGAAGAGACCAACACTCACCTGGCTTCAACTTCCTTTCTGACAGCTGTAGAGAGCAAGAAGGTCTCCCCTGAGCCTCATTTTCTGCAGACTCCAAATTTCCTCAACTGCTTCTCCTGTGTTCTAGACCCTTCATCATCTTTAAAGAGCTGGTCAAGGCTACCTGATAGAAGAGTTGTTTATCTGCATCATCCCTTAAGTAAAAACAACTTGAAATGTACCCAAAAGCTGCTCTTTACACACAACACTTGGTAGGAGAGTAACAGCAACACTAGCTTTGGAGTCAAATCCCAGTGGAATGAGCAGACAAGCAAACAGATGGTAGCAACCAATTTTGTTTAAATAATTAGGAATATTAATAGGTAAGCTGATAGATTAAAAGCGTTGGAGGACATGGATAGGGGCATGGATAGCTGCATGGATGGACAGGAACGAGACTTCATGTCATAAAACTTCTGCCTGCAGTGTCATCTTGGACACATATAGCAAAGTTTTCTGGCTGACAATTTAAGAGATAAAGCAAGGAAACACTTTAAATAGTCTTTTTTGTTGTTTGTTTTTTCTCTCTTTTTTTTCTAATTAAAAAGGATTTTGCACAACTATGGAGAACAAGGAGGAAATGAGGTTTCTCTAAGTACATCATTGCACATTGCACAAGCTTTGCTTATCCAGCCCTCTAGTGGAAATGTAGCTGGCAAGAGGAAAAATTTCTCATCCTGGTAGAAATGATATTTGATCAGGATCTGCCTGAACAGCCTTCTCATCACACATTGCAACTCCTTCCCTCTTATCATCTCCAAAGTCATACCAGAAAACTTCACAAAGAGATCTTGGCTTTTTGTGCTGGCGAGTTGTGTGCTCACGTTGCCTTCTGCAGGCATGCAGCAGCATGATTCCAAGTCTTGTGGATCCATGTGCATAACAACCTGTGGATGTACTGGCAGGCATGTCACAGAATCACAGAATGATGAGGATTAGGAAGGACATTAAAGATTTTCTAGCACAACCTCCTGCCAGAACAGATTCACCTAGAGCAGTTTGTCCAGGATGGCATCTAGGTGGGTTTTGAATGACTCCAAAGATGGAGATTCCACCACCCCTGTGGGCAGTCTGGTCCAGTGCTCTACCACCCTTATAGTAAAGAAGTTCCTGCTCATGTTAGATGGAACTTCCTATGTCCAAGTTTATGACTGTCCATGCATCTGAGTGCATTTAAGCAAAGCTCCTAGTGAAGTCCCCCACAAACCTTTGCTAGCAGCTGTTCTCAGGACCAGCACTGTGTAAAAGTATTTTTGATGTTTAATCTTCTTAGAAGTTATACCAGCACCCCAGCAATAATTAGAATATAAATGTCTTTTATAAAGGTTGCATAATATCAGGGTGAGGACAATGTGTGAACATTTGGGAATATCAAACTATTAGTTCTACAATGAAGAGGAAACATGGAAAGAATGAAAATCAAAGGATTCTACTTCTGAGTTAATAATTCTGATGGGTGAAATGCCACTGTCCTAAAACATCCTATCCTGCTGTAAGGCAAATGGAGCTTGAGTATATTCCTTCCTTCAGCCCCAGAGAGCAAATAAAAGAGATTTAATTCAAATAAAATCTTCTGAGGACAAACAAGAGAAAGAGCTACAGTGGAAACTGGGCAAGGAGAGGCAAAAAGAAATAAGCAGGCAGTGTTCCATGAACAGAGAGCACACTGGTACTGGGATACTTGGATGGAAGGTAATTAGCAGGAAAACAGGGAAGGAGGAGTCTCTGAATGACAATGGCAGGAAAGAATTGACTTTACTGACAGATGCAATTGTCCCCAGGCTGTCCTGATTACATTTCACTATTGTTGGAAGATCAGAATCATAAAGTCAAAGAAGCCCAGAATCATAAAATCATTGAATCATACAATTAAAGAACCACAGAATCATAAAATCATAGAACTGTAAAATCATAGAATAACAGAACCACAGAATCATACAATCAAAGAATCATAGAATCAGAACGATTTGGGTTAGGAGAGACCTTAAAGCACTGGCAAAAAGGAGACTCAGAGGAGACCTCACTCTCTACAACTCCCTGAAAGGAGGTTGGAGCCAGGTGGGGGGGCAGCATCTTCTCCCTAGTAACAAGTGATAGGATGAGAGGAAAAGGCCTTGGGTTGAAGCAGGGGAGGTGTAGGTGGGATATTAAAAGAAACAACTTCACTGAAAGGGCTCTTGAACATTAGATGTGGTTGATTGTCCATCCTAGGAGGTGTTTAAAGGAGTTGTGGTGCTGAGAGATGTGGTTTAGCACTACATTTGGTTCAGTTATTTAATGGTTGGACTTGCTGCTCTTAAAGGTCTTTTCCAATCAAAATAGTTCTAGGATTGTATGACTCAAGAAATCCCAGCAGTGTAGCAAGATCCCAAGAGTACTGGCAATTTTCCCAGAGACAAAATTTATCTTGAGTTTTAAGAACAGTGAATATATTTTTGAATCAGTGTAAAAATCACCATGAAACACTATGGGAGGAAGGCTGCTTTGCATATATCAAGAACATAGACTCACAGAATTATAGGATGGTTTAGGTCAAAAAGGACATTTAAAGGTCATCTACTCCAGCTCCTAAAGAACCCCCTAAACTTGCCAGCACCTTCCTCCTCTCTGAGTGTCTTTTTTCTTAACCTTGGGCTGCAGCTGATCATTTTTGGGGCAGAAGATATGGAATATGTGGGGACTTTCTGCACAGGGAATGTAAACAGGATTCTCTTCTGGTATCAAACAGCCCCTGAAGCTTACAAAAATTTGTTGTGTTTAGGTCCCATTCACTTCACTCTCTTTCCCCCCTTTTTTGTTCACTGGCAGCACATGAATAAAGTAACACAGCCTGTGTATCAGAAAATTGAGTTTGCCTTTTTTTTCTTCTCTTAGAAACCACAAAAAGTCCCCAGTTGTTAAGAACTGGCTTTTCTCTGTTTCTACTTTATCACTCTGTTTCTTCAAGAAGCACAAATTCCCTTTGTGTGCGACCTCTAGATTTTTTTGTCTTTGAGCAGTTCCACCAGACAGCTTTACAGATAAGCAGCTAGAAGTGGGTGAAAAGCAAACCACTCACCACTTATTCAAGCTTGAGGGAGAATGAGAGAGAGGAGAGGGATGACAGAGCTTCAGCAGCAAGGCACAGACCCACAGCTCAGTGGCAACAGTCAGCAAATGGTCCAGGTGATGCTGGATGTGGCCTCTCCTTCTAGGAGGTGGCAAACCTTTTCCAGGTTTGTACACTCAGGAGTGCACACAGTCATGGCTGCATGCACTAGAAAGAGGCTACCCAGGGAGGTGGTGGAAGTGTTAAAAAATATGCAGACATGACGCTTTGGGGCATGGTTTAATGGCCCTGGTGATGTTGGGTTGTCAGTTGGACTTGATGTTCTTAGAGGCCATTTTCAACAGAAGCAATTCTGTGGTTCTGTAATTCTATAAACCTGAGGGAACCACAGCACATCTCTACAAAACCTGAGAAAAGTCATTATTTTGTTATTATTTTCATTAAAACTCTTTCAGTTTTCTTTTCCAACCCATCAGTCTCCCTCCCTTGTATTCCCTTTCTTTTCTCTGGGGTTCATAGAGGGTTCATACTGGGAAAGGGGTTCATAAAGAGCATTCTTTTCAGTTGTCAGCTGACAGCAGTCTTAGCAGAAATGAGTGTAGCTGAGGCAGCTTCCCTCTCTGCATCCATCAGGGATCTCAAAACCAAAGCACTTCGTGTCACTGGCACTCACCAGGTCCAGTTTCCTCCCAGACAGATCTATGTCCAGGCAGGTTGTAAACAATATCTAATTGGCACCATTAACTCAAAAAACTGATCTATTCCAGCAAGCCAGCCAGGAGCCTGTCAACAGTCTAACCAAGGTGAAAGATACTTTGATACCAGCTCAGAACAACAATGCAGATGCCACAGGTGTTCATTTTAGTTGTTGGCCCTGGATATATTTTTCTAACTCCTATTTTTTTCCATAGTACCACACTCTCTCTCTGTCTCCCATTGTTCTTTCTTCTGTTTTAAGATGAACCATCTTTTGCCTCTTTCCACCACAGCTTGCCTTTACTAAGATGTGAATTTTTTTCTGCTTCCTTGCCAAGTGTCTTGGAAAAAGAGTTTAATTCAATGCTCAAACCTCAGGTTCATAAACCTTGGTGTAAATATGATTTTACAGTCTGTGTTTCCACTAAAGGGGTTGGAGAAAATGGCTCTCTGCAGGGTAGACAACTCATGTTGTGAAATAGCAAGGAAAGAGAGGTCAACAAATGTTCTCCAAGAGGTAATTTAGAAAAACTTAAAAGATCTGTTTCCTTCCTTTTCTCTCTGCCAATCCTGTCCAGGTCCAGACTGGCTAAAACACTCTGCTGTTAGAGATACTCAAAAGCTATCTCCTCATTGTCCTGAGTAATCTGCTCTAGATGACCCTGTCTGAGCAAGGTGGGTGGACAAAGCCTTCAGAGGTCTTTGCCAACCTCAACCATTCTCAGAGTCTGTGGCCACTACTAAGAGAGCTTTATCTCTTCTTCAGCAGCACGATGATGGAAGACACCGGACTGCTGACCCATTTCTTCCCTTACCCATCTTCAAACAATGCTTGAGCAGGCTACATTTGGTAGTGGATGGAGTTTCAGCAAGGCTGTCCATTCTCAACTCAGAAAGGAGAGGTTGATTTGAAAAAGGAGAAGGTGCAACTTAAGCCCTAAAGAAGTTAGGATTTCCTTGTCACTGGGTTCATTAAGTCTGGAGAAAAGACTGAGGGGAGCCTTTTTTACTCTCTACAACTACCTGAAAGAAGGCTGTAGTGAGGTATCAGTTTCTACTCCCAAGTAACAAGGAATAAGATAACATGAAACAGCCTTGAGCTGCATCATGGGAGTTCTAGAATCATAGAATCACTTTGGTTGGAAAAGACTTATCAGATCATTGAGTCCAACCATCCTCTAACACTGTCAAGTCTGGTGCTAAGCCATGTCCTTCAGCACCACATCTCTGTGCCTTTTAAACACCTCTAGGGACAGAGATTCAACCACATCCTATTAGGGAGCCTATTAGTTTGGACATTAGGAAAATTTTTTTTCTCCAAAACGGTTGTCAAGTCCTGCAACAGGCTGTCTGGGGCAGTGGTGGAGCCACCATCCCTGGAGGTATTAGCAAGATATAAATGTGGTGCTGAGGGACATGGTTTAGTGGTGGGCTTGGCAGCGTTGGGTTAATGGTTGGACTTGATGATCTTAAAGGCCTTTTTCAACTAAAATGACTCTATGATTCTATAAAGCCATGAAATTGTTTTATTGGGTTTTTCTTCACCTCTTCCATAAAATCCCACCTTGAGATCTTTTAATAGTTACGATCTAACAACTTGTACTTGGAAGCACCGTTCATGACCTTTAATTCCCATCTTGTCACTAGGGGTGCAGGAGATGAGTGCAGCAGTAGGACATTGTACTTTCAGAGTCCATACATATTTCTCAAACATTCAGACGCTGCTGAAGGCTGAAGAAAACTGATTAGAACACCAAGTAAACATCCATTCTCACTAACTGGCCACCAACTCTCAGCATGACACCAGTTCTCCACAGTGGCTTGGCTGATCTATATATCTGACTCATTCATGACACCAGTTGCTTTCCCCTTTATGTTGAGGAATGATCTGCTCATTATTGAGTACCCAAACACACTATCAATGTATGGTTTCTCCTCACAGTGCAGTATTGAGGCAAGTGATAGTATTCCCATATACAGAGGGAAAATCAAAACAGAGAGACATGCTTGGTTACACAGGATGTCTTTCAGAGAGCTAAAAAGTGGAACCAGGTCCACAAATCCCAGAGCATTTGAGATGTATTCAAGTTTATTTTAAATTCATTAACTCAACTATTGGAGTATTAGCAGAGCCAGGATGGAATGGAGCATGAACTAATTTATTCTTCTTGAGGGATTTTGCAGATACTGTTAGCTTTGTGCTGCATGGCTGGCTTGAGCTGGCTCTGATATCTCCACGCACTGTGACAGCCCTGCAGCTTTTATCTATTGCTCCATCCAGTGCTCATCTGTCTCTTCTTCAAGGCAGGGCTGAGACCTTGGAGACAGCAAGAAATTCATTCTGTTTAGGATCTTTCCTGATATTTCTTAAGAGCAGCTATCTTTTCTTTTCCAGCTGAATGTCCTTCACAATCCTGAAGAATACAAGGACTAACCTTCACAATCCTGAGGAATATGAGGACTAACCTTCCCAGTCCTGAGGAATATCAAGAATATACTGCTCTCAGCAACAGGACCAGAAGAAACAGCCGCAAGCTGCAGCAGGGCAGGTTTAAATTGGATAGTAGGAAAAATTTCTTCCCCCTGAAAGGTTGCAAAGCCCTGGAAGAGGCTGCCTGTGGCAGTGGTAGAGTCATCATCCCTGGAGGGATTGAAAAGCTGTGTAGTTGTGGTGTTGAGAGACATGATTTAGTGGTGACCTGACAGTGCTGAGTTAATGGATGGATTTCATGATCTTGAAGGTCTCTTCCAACTAAATAAGTTTTATGATTTTATAATTCCAATTGAAAAACCTGAAGTGGCATGCATGGTATGAAATGAGAATCTTAACCAGTTCCCAAGTTCATTAGGTAAATCAAAATCTTCTGACCAAAATGGTTTTATAATTCTATTTATTTAGAGTTTTATTTTTTAAAAATCTGGAAAAAGGTAGGATGAAAATAAAATACAATGAGAAGTTTTACAGCAGACAGGGTAAGGATAATATTCATGCATAGAGAAAAAGTGTTATGTAAGTGGCTGCTCAGCCAGATGGGAATTCTGACAGTGTAATGTACCTAAAAATTTAAACAAAATGAAAGACATGACAAAGAGAAGACCTGAAATTAATTGAGCATGCAGAGAAAGAAAGAATGCTAGAATTATGTTGCCATCCCCCAAATAAGGAAAAACCTAAACAATTTTGCAAATTTATAATTTGGTGGAGGTGTTTCACCACTTTGACTAATAGCCACAGTACCACAGCAATTTGAAATAATTATTAAGTTAGCCTATAATTAAATTAAGCCATTAAAAATAAAAACGTTGAAATAAGAGCTGATGAGTTTTGGGTCATCTGGATTCTAATTAACAGCCACCAGTATGCCTTTAACCTCAGATCTTGTCAACTACATAACAAAATAAGATTTGTACCAACACATAAAGATGAGAAACACTGCACAGATAATGATATTGTATGTACCCTGGAGGAGACATTAATTCATGACTGTAAAGTCTCCTGAGATCCAGAAGTGGAAGATACTGTATAAATATATTAGTATTAGCACACAGCCAAAAGAAGAAGACAATCACATAATTTTGAATAGATCTGTAGTAAATCAAAGTGAATCTGTTCTGAATTTTCACTTAGTGACTCTGAGTTGAGCCTAAACCCTGCCAAAATGAGTGGGAATCGCTCTCTGGGCTTTATAGAGTTAGAAAGGTTGGGAAGGACCTCAAAGATGATCAAATCCAACTGTCAATATTCATTAAACTCCATCCATTCAGAAGTCTGCAGAAGAACTTGACTTAAAGCAAGTCTTTTCCATTAAGGTAGGAAAGTGTTAGGTCCTTTATCCAGCTTAGGGTCAAAGATTTTGAGGTTAAGAAGAATTCTCCTTGGGTTTTCTGAGAATTCATGTATATGTAAACACATGCATCTATATATCTATATAATGTAACTACATCAGCATGCCCATAATATCTGATTTTGGAGCCAAAAAGCCTTTTTTTTTTTTTTTTTTTTTTTTTTTGGAGGGGGGTTGGTATTGAGGGGGTGCTGATGGTGGGGATCAGGTCATTGAATCGTGATGAAATCAAATTGCAGGGAAAACATCTGCCTGTGTGAGCTCTTCCTATATGGCCATGGTTGTGTTAGGTCAATGATTGGACTCAACCATCTCAGAGGTCTTTTTCAACTGAAATGATTCTATGATTCTCTGCAATTATGTTGTCTGAAAAATGAAGAGAAACAGGCATTTTGTGCTCGTGTGCATCTCTTTTGCCTGCTTTAAGCACCACTCTGCCATCAAAGGCAGACTCTAACATGGTCAGGAGAAATGTGCCAGCACTGGGAGTGAGAGGAGGATCCTACCTCACCCAGTGAGATGCATTTCCCTCCTCAAGGTTGTTTTGACTTTATTCATGCCAGCCCCAGGGTATAAACTGGATGTGTAAACATTTACATTGAATAAATGAGTCAGCAAAAGCTGGTTTAAGCACCATCTTTACGTGAAGTGCATCTTCTTATTAAGTCAAAACATATTATGTGATGACTGTAATATGCCTCAGGTGCACTTTAAAGTCTGTGTCTATGTTTTCATCCCGTGCTATGTTATTTATTACATGTAGCAATTGCTGGTGTTCCACAACCGTGGGTGCCTGATGTATTTTGATGTAATTTATAAACAGCTAATAAAACTAAAAGGTTTATAGAGGCTGCCTGGGAGGAAGCTGAGGTCTAACAACTGCTCTCAGTCAGCTGGTCGGCAGGAGAAGACAAACAGTGCAGTTTGATGAGTCATTAAGAAGCAATTTTGCATAGATGGGGCTTGATTATATAAGCACAAATAATTCCAGCCTGTTTTTCCAGCCTTTCTGCTTCATGGCCAACGCAGGCAGCATCAAGAAAGAGAAGCTGTTACCACTTCTGTACTGAAAAGTGTTGTCAGGCATTGGAACAGGTTGCCTGGGGAGGCAGTAGAATCACTCTTCCTGGAGGTGTTCAAGAAATGCGTGGACATGGTGCTTGAGGACATGGTTTAATAGCCATGGTGGGCTCAGGTTGATGACTGAACTCAATGAATCCTAGAAAGCTTTTCTAACCCAAACAATTCTATGATTCAGCTGAGCAAAGTGACCAGTTCCTCAATGCACAGGACTTTTCATCTTCTCGCATACCATTTCTCACTCAAAACTCATCCCTTGGGGCTTTATTGTTTCCTAAAACATTCTTTAAACCACTGCCAGAAGATACTTTGGTCTTCCCAGAAAGGAAAGGTGAGGAGTAGAAAACCAGGATTTTATTCTATGTGGGATATCCACAGCATCAATGTAGTGCTGAGCAGAGACCTCCATAGAAACATGGAATCATTGCGGTTGGACGAGATCTTTAATATCAAGTTCAGATATTAACTCAGCACTGCCAGGACCATCACTAAATGCTGTTTTCTACTGGTCATCATTGGAAGCTGCTCAGCCTTATCAGACTGGAGCTGACTTCCCACCTTGGCACATCTACATTGTGGGTGCAGACCTGGATGTCACCAATATCCTTGAGACACATTTCTGAGAGTTCTGGGTGATTTTTTCAGCTTGTTTAGGCTTCAGTGGATGAACTGTGAACTGTTTCACACTGATCTTAAAATTATAGTTTTCCTAAGACAGTCAGGAGTAGATACAGGTAGACATGGACATTGGCCATGAAGTTACTGCCTTAGCAGAAGGATTCTTGAAATGCCCTGGTCTCACAGACGCTGTGGCTCTGAATGGAGGAAAGTAATCTCCCCTTTCCCCCTGGGGTCACTTCCAGAACAAATAGGAGAAGGTGAGATGCTCTGATATCCATATCAAGGCAGGACAAGTCCAGGGACTGACTTGACCATTTTCCTCCTCCAGACAAACATCTGTAGCATACAAAGAGTTAAAGATGTTTCAGGAGCAGAAATTTCTTCCATCATCTTGAGCTTTCATCTTGTCAAAGTTTTTCCTTCTTGTCTCTTTTTGTTTTTTATTTTAATGACCCAGAGAGGAAGACATTCACCCTTCACTGGTCGGAAAAGGAGATACTGGTAGAAGGGCTGTGTGAGAAACACTGTGAGTTCTCTCAGAGCAGTTGTTGCTGGGGGGAATTAGCCAAGCTTGGGATAAACAAACAGCTTGGATACCTCAGAGTGCTTGAAAGCTCAATGTGAACATGCCTGCTTTGGTCCCACTGGGAAATAAAGAAGCATTTCTTCTTCCCTGAGTGCACCCTGAAGCAGGTGCCTGCTCCTTTGAAGCCAGTGTGAAAGCATTGATTGACGTCAGTAGAGTCAGGCTAACACCTCCTACTTCCTAGATATGGTTGTTTGGGAACAGAGCATGGCCAAAGCTTTCACACCTCCTTTAATCACTGGATTGATTTGAAGCAGAATTTATACAGACACATTTAACATATATGTCTCCATGAAAGTAAAAGAGAAGCAGCAAATGTGTCTTGGTTCCTGAATAAATCAGTGAGCTCTGCCTTCAAGAAGGAAATCAATGTAGTCAGGTTTTCACCTGAGAAAGAAACCCCCTACTTGTCTTTCCCAGTCTGGCTTTTATGTATATTGAAGTGGAAGTTGAAAGTGTGAACTTTCTCTTCCCTCTGCCTGGTGTGAAAGAAACTGCTTCTGACATACCCTATGGCTTCCTGGTCAGTGATGAACAGTAATTGAACCAACCCTCAATTTCAGTTCCTTTAGGTCTGAACCAATATGAGAGGGGGCAAGTCAAATTAGTTATCATAAATACATAAAAAAAAAGGTATTTGGCCTTTCTGATGACACTACCAACAGGAGCTGCCACTCATTAGCAAGCATTAGAGAAGAGCCAGAAGGTCAGGGAAGACATCAGAAACTGGGCATATCTTCTGCTGTCATGGTCCTTACTCAGTGAATATGAGTAACCCTGGAACGACTCAGGTATATCACTGATCTATTCATGCTTATGGAGCAAAAGAGGAACACAACCAGCATGTCTTTTGGGGGCTTTCCAGTTCCAAGAAGACACTGGCATACTGGGGTGAGTCCCTACCTCATTCCAACCTCCTTTCAGGGAGTTACAGAGAGCTAGAAGGTCTCCCCTCAGCCTTCTCTTCTCCAGATTAAACAATCCCAGTTCCCTCAGCTGCTCCTCACAAGACTTGTTCTCCAGATCTTTCACCAGCTTCCTTAGTGTTCTTTGGACATGCTCCAGCACCTCAATGTCCTTCTTGTAGTCAGTGGCCCAAAACTGAACCCAGTATTTGAGGTATGGCCTCACCAATGCCCAGTACAGGGATGCAATCTCTTCCCTGGTCCTGCTGGACACATTATTTCTGATGCAGGCCAAGATGTTGCTGTATATTAAAAGCTCCCAGATTGTCATACCATGTATAACTTCCCCAGAGTTAACTCCAGCAACAAGAGAGACTGAAACCATGTCTTCTAGCACTGAGTACTGTTTACTGTCCCCTGTGATCCTTGAAGGATCTCCAAAAAGAGAGATATACATCTGAGAAAGAAATTGCAATCCCTTAGTCACTCATTACCAGATGTCGTGGAGAGGGTGAATAGGGATCGAGGAAGGTGATTATTAATTATGAATTATGAAAATATGAGTTATGAAATTATTGTTTATTATTATTAATATTTGATTAATTACTTTATATATATATTTATTCGGATGCACGGTTGTAATAATATAGACCATAACTGATTTAGTATTTACAATCATAGCCAATTATAATATTTAGTTAATTTCTAATTAAGGGAACGAAAGGGTGCAGTTCCGCCACTTGTCCACTAGATGGAGATTCGACAAGGTGCTTGTGGCTGCGAGCTATGTAAGAGATATTTATAATGTTATCACAAGGCAGGTTAAGCTGGAAATGATCACGCGGCTGTGCGCGGGCGCTTTGAATAAAACGTTACTCGATGTTATACATGTGAAAGATACATGCAACGAGACAAGTTGCTGGATCACGCGGGCTCGCTGGGTATCTGCTTCTGCCCGAGGATGGCTCCGTTTGGGCAGCGCTTTCTTTCTCCCTCCTGGCTCTGGGGGGGGGGCAAGGTTGGCTTTCTCCTCCC
>VXBD01002582.1:0-14793 GCA_013399975.1 Indicator maculatus | reverse complement strand
TGGGCTGGCTTCCATGTTCGCAGAGGCTTCCGAGTACGCTTGTGGGAAGGCTTATAGCTTACTCACTCGTGAGTTGCATGATGGATGAAAGCAAAGGAGAGAGCAACGTGGCACCAAAATGGGGCAATATTTATAGACACTTGAGTCTGGACTTAGCCAATGGGGAACACTTGCCAACCTGCTTCCACCTATAGAAAGGTGAAGTTAGAATTATGCCCTTAGATGGACAGAGCATAGGCATCCCATTGAGATGGGTGCTTGCAGTTGTTTACAATTTTAGGAGACAGGCTGGCGCCTGAACCTTTGTCTTCCCCTCCTGAAAGGAGGGTGGAAAGGGGGAACTTGTCAGGACATGTTGGGACAAGTTAGCTGGTATCTGAGGCATAATTCTGGGCACGTGATGCCTTCACGACAACAGGGAGGGTTGGACCCAGTGATCTCTGGAAGTTCCTTCCCACAGATCCTGTGATCTTCACTCAGGCACCAGATTGCATAGAACTGGGTGATGGGTTGGACTGGATGATCTTGGAGGTCTCTTCCAACTGGGTTGATTCTATGATTCTACAATTCTATGTGTGCCAGGAATCACCTATACCCCAAGCCTTGTTTCTAGAGATTGATTTCACAGAATCATAGACTTGCTTCAGATGAAGAATATCATCAAGTCCAACCATTAATTAACTATCAAGTCTGGTGCTAAACTGTATCCCTTCTTTTGCAGCACTTTTCTCGTATTCATAATCATCATTTTGGGTGCAGCAATGAGTCCTTCACCCAAAACTGCTGCTGAACACAAAGGACTGAGTTTGCCAGTGCCATCTGACTCCCACTGTGGAATCATGCTACTTCTGCACATCAAAATATCAAGCAAGTGTTGGTAAACTGCAGAGGATGGTGTAGAACAATGAGAATTATTTAGAAATTCAGGAAGGAGAGGAGATTAAAAGGAAGCAACAGGCATCAGATGTCTAATCTATGACTAAGGAGACCAGAACTGTCTACAAGCATCTGCAGAATGTGAAAATGACAAAGAATGAGGAAAATTGGGTTTGGAGTGGAACAAAGAGGAGCAATGGGAAGAGAGGGAAAGTGTAGCCTGAGTTGCTTAGGAATTTAATATAATCTGCTGTAAACATTCCTGTTATATAAAGGTTTTTTAAAATGTTTCCAGGAATGGTTCTTTTTGAGGAATATCTGATCATAATTAATAATTTCTTTATTTTAAAATTAGAACCAATGATTTAAAACCCACTAGGTTTAGTTTTTGGTGGCTGACTTGGAAAGCCATGTCATCTGTAGTCTTATTTTTAATCATTGAGTCATAGATTTATTTTAGTTGGAAGACACCTTTAAGACCATCAAGTTGTAGAATCATAGAACAGTTTTGGTTGGAAGAAACCCTAAAGATCATTGAGATGAAATGGACTGAAATTATGCAAGGGGAGGTTTAAGTCAAATATTAGGAAAATTTTCTTTCCTGAAAACGTGCTTGGGCATTGGAACAGGCTGCCCAGGGAGGTGGTAGAGTCCCTGGAGATGCTCAAATAACACAAAGGCATGGCACTTTGGGACAAGCTTTTATGACTACGCTGATCTTAGGTTGATAGTTGGACTTGAAGAACTTAGAGGTCTTTTTCAACTGAAAAAATGTTATGATTCTATGATTCCATAACAGATAGGTAGGCTGGATTTAGGCCAGGTTTGATTTATTTGCATCAACTTGTGATAGGAACAAGCCAAAGTACCTCATCATCCCACAGCAACACAAATCCATATGTATGACCTGCCATAAAAACAGACAGTGGTTTTCCTCATGTCATTAGACACTGGAACAGGCTGCACAGAGAAGCTGTAGATCCTCCCTCCCTGGAAGAGCTCAGGGCCAGGTTGAATGGGACTTTGAGCAATCTCATCTAGGAGAAGATGTTCCTGCTCATTTCAGCAGGGTTGGAACTAGATGATGTTTAAAGTCCCTTCCATTCTATGATTCTAAGGTTCTGTGGTTCTGTGATCCAGTCACAGGACAAGTTATACATCTGCAATCCCACCATGTGGTCTGATGTGCATCTGCAATCTCATCATATGCTCAGAGTGATCCTTTTTTGCCCAGGAAAATACCTTTTTTTTTTTTTTTTTTTTCCCAAAGAGATGGCCATATATTCTCTCACATGCAGAGAAAGGATTTGGAGAGGAAGAAGGTGCCACAAGTTTCAGATGTTTCCAGTGCAGGTATTGCTATTTGAACCTGTTGTCCAGCCAATTAAGTAGAGTTTATATGATCTGCTCAAGACTTTCTACCTTGTGCAACCTTTTGCCTTAAGTCTCCAAGGTGGCATCCAGACAAATCACCTCCTGCACACACTAACTAGTTACCATTCTTCACCCAATTACCACATGCTACCAATCCTCCAAGAAAAAGCAAAACATCTGCACCCACTGAAATTATGGCCATGAGCTGAATCCTGAATGTGTCTCATATTTCCAGCTCTCCTCATAATAAATCTGTGCTAGTCACAGTTGCACTCTCCTCATTGAGCACACAATCAAACCAGAACTGACAACAAACACACCCAACTGTGTTTCTGCTCCTGCAACCCCCTGAAACACAGTGTGGAGCAGAGGAGGTGGCAGGAGAAAGCCAAAGTGGTTTCAGGCCCAAGTTTTATTATATGCCTGGTTTAATTGCTTATAATTCACAGGGGGAAAATAATCATTTCTCTTTCTTTCTTAATTGCAATCAAGTGCTAAGAATTCAGCTGCATTTTCTCCCCCTTTTCAGTCATAGGACCCAACTGTTATTATGACAGGGCTTCTTTTTTAAGTAGTATTCTGTTATTGATTTGTAGGGTGGATGGTTTATATTGCTAATTAGCATCTGTTAAAGCTGGTATCCCATTCAAGCCTTGATGAATGGAGCTCAGGAGGAATAAGACACCAGAATAAATCAGAGCAAGAGAAACAGAGTTGTCTTTTACTGCCCATTGGGAAATATCTGAGAGTTAAAGTTGAATGTGCCTGTATGTGTGGGTGAGAATATATTATATATGCACTTTGTATCATTATTATTATTGTGGTAATTAATAGGTCTCTTAAGCATTTCATCCAAGGTGGGGGGCTAGAGAAGGTGAGAGTCTACATACAGGGTTTGTCTGGGTGCAGTATCCTATCACCAGGATCAAATGAGCAACTGCAATAGCCAGAAAGAAGTATAAACACTAATATATGGTCAGTGTTCATCAATCATAGACCCATAAAATCACAGACCCATAGAACCACACAATCACAGAATTGTAAAGTCATAGACCCATAGAACCACAGAATCACAGAATCATAGACCCATAGAACCACAGAATCACAGAATCATAGACCCATAGAACCACAAAATCACAGGATCATAAAGTCATAGTTCCACAGAACCACAGAATCACAGAATCATAAAGTCATAGTTCCACAGAACCACAGAATCACAGAATCATAAAGTCATAGACACATAGAACCACAGAATCACAGAATCATAAAGTCATAGACTCATAGAATCACACAATCACAGAATCATAAAGTCATAGATCCATAGAATCACAGAATCAAAGAATCATAAAGTCATAGACCCATAGAATCACACAATCACAGAATCATAAAGTCATAGACCCATAGAACCACAGAATCATAAAATAATAGACCCATAGAACCACAGAATCACAGGATCATAAAATGTTTAAGAGTCAGGACTCAAAACAAAGTTCAGTCTGTCTGTTCAGTCTGTCTGGTGTTTATCTGCTGGGCAGTCTAGCACTTCTCTTCTGGCTTAGCTTTGGAGATAACACACTGGCATACTGACCTTGAAAACTAAGTTCCAACAACCTCTCTGCTTCTTGTCTTTCTTCCTTTTGCCAGGCGGGGGTCTGGGGAAGGCAGGGACGGGAGAGGCAGTGGGACAGCTTCCCTGACTTTTCCCAGGAGTGTTTTGTGCTGTTTCTGTTAATTGTACATATTTGTAAATATTGTAAGTATTTATTTGTACATATTTATTGCATGCCATTGTATACTGTAGTTTTTGTTTGTCAACACAGCTTCTTTTCCTTCCAAACTGAGCTAGTCTGGTGTTGTTAATGTGGGAGGGGAATTGTAACCCACCACACTACAACATCAGAGGACATTGTTTTCTCCCTTTTCCCCAACAGATTCAAAGACCTTTCTGACAACAACTCTTTTCTCTTTTCTCTTTTTTCTTTTCTTTTCTTTTCTTTTCTTTTCTTTTCTTTTCTTTTCTTTTCTTTTCTTTTCTTTTCTTTTCTTTTCTTTTCTNTCCCTTCCCTTCCCTTCCCTTCCCTTCCCTTTCCTTTCCTTTCCTTTCCTTTCCTTTCCTTTCCTTTCCTTTTCTCATGAACAACAATGTGACCAACAGTCGAGGGAGGTTCTCCTGCCCCTCTGCAATGCCCTAGAGAAGTCACATATGGAGTATTGTGTCCGGCTCTGGGCTACCCAGATCAAGAGAAATTGGGAACTACTGGCCATGAAGATGCTGAGGGGACTGGAGCATTTCTATGATGGGGAAAGGTTGAGAGACCTAGGGATGTTTAACCTGGAGAAGACTGAGTATTCTATATCATTGCTAATTGAGATCTAAACAGTGAATATCAAGAGGATGAGGCTAATGTCTTTTTAGTGATGCCTAATGATAGAACAAGGGGCAGTGAACACAAACTGGAACACAAGAAGTTTCACCTAAACTTGTGGGAAAACTTTATTCTGAGGGTGTTGGAACACTGGACCAGGCTGCTTAGAGAGGCTGTGTAGTTTCCTTCTCTGGAGGCTCTCAAAACCTGCCTGGACACATTCCTGGGCAACCTGCTCTGCGTGATCCTGCTTTAGCAGGATTATTTGACTAAATGATCTCTGGAGATCCCTTCCAACTCCCACCATTTCATGATTCTGTGATGGCAACTGCTGTACCTCAAGGTATCTTGGTTTATCAGCTCTACATTTATTTGGTTGCTTTCTTAGTACTCAGTGGACCCAAGATGCCCACACATGAGTGACAGCTTAGAGAAACTGAAATTCTATATTTCTTTTGGATGTTTTATGGTTGCCTGTTTTATGCCAGCAAATTGAAGCAGAACAGCCTGAATTAAACAGAGGAAGTCTAGGAAATGTGCCAGCTAATAAATGCTACACTGAACAGGGAATCCCACCTGCTTGCAGATATCCCTCTTGTTTTGTGGGACAGGAGCAATGCATTGAGTACTGTTATACCATTATAAGTCATTACAGTGAATTCCCAAAGCAGAATATTTCTATGGTGCAATCAATATTGGCACAGATTCCTCCCAGTAGAGTTCAAAGTGGAGCAGAAGGATGTGAATACAAGCTGAGAAAATCAGGTTTAATTGTTCTTTGGAATAAACCCAGTGTACAAGAAGTGACATTCCATCAACTGTTTCTTTTTTTCCCTACTGTTAATAATAATAAAAAAATAGACTCCAAAATACAAAACACTTTTGTTCTTACAATCTTTTAGGGAGATATGGAGGGAGTGGAGCTTACCTGCTGCCAGATTTTAAGGAAAACAGAAATGCAAGATGACTGTTTGGAAACTTCACTGTTTTTCTAGTTACCTCCAGAGAAGAATTTCAGGGTAATCTGAAGGCAGTTAACTTCAACTGCCAAAAAAAAAAATTAAGTACAGATACCAGGAAATGTTAACAACCTGGAGAGTGAGAGCAGGCAATAAAAATCTTGCTGATGATGGATGAGATAACCCAAAATATTTTATGTGCAACAAACATCCATGATTTGTTGATTGTAGGAAGTCGTCTTAATACCTTTCAGACATGGATTATTGATTTCTGAGGCTAGGAAAGCTGAAAATATGCATTTTAGCTCTATTATATCTCTCTGAGTTTTCTGTTTTCACATGCACCATGCACACTTGCAGTGCCTTTGGACTGGATTCCTCTGAAAAAGAAGAGCAGCCCAAAGAGAAAATCCTTTGGTTAAAAAAGAAAAAGAAAAAAAAGATTAATTATTGCAACATCACTAATTTTGGTGAGGAAAATAGGCTTTGCTGAGTGTGTCACTATGAACTTTTATGAGATTTTGTTGGTGGCCACTCTGAACCAGCTGTTGGTGATGGTTTAGCTGATGTCGTGGTGTTAGCTCAGCTGGACTTGATGATCTCAGAGGTCTTTTCCAGCCTCAATAATTCTGTGATTCTGTGACCTCCTGCACCTATCAAGTCTTCATTGGGAAGGAGGGAATTAAATCTCTCAGCTTTCACAGGGGAAGAGTATGGAAATGTATATTGAAAGGCTGAAAGTAACCAAAGTCTCAGAAAAACCAAAGATAGAACTAGATAATAAAATTCACAGAGATTAGGACAGTCTCCAGGAGAGAGACATCCTTTCCCCATTTCCAGAAGCAGGATGAAGCTTCATGTATGAAACCACAATATGTATTTTTAAAGTTTTAAGAGCAGCCAGAGATAGGAGAAGCTGTGCAGCAGGCTGACATCCAGAAACTGCCCATTTCTGCTACCTCCTATCTTCTGGTGGGCACCTAGCTGGATTACATGGGGGCTGCAGGAGGAAGCACATTGCACAGCTGAGATGTGGAAAGTTCGGATATGGCTGCAGAGGAGCTGGTGTGGGAGTCAGTGTGGCCTGTGCAAAAGGTAACAGATTAAGCACAGCATAATTTCAGCCTATCTTGTTCTCCTGGTTGGTGGGTGGCTCAAGGAGGTCTTAAACTTGCAGTTAAAACCCACTTTTGGGCTGATCTCAATATCTATTTCAGAAAAAAAAAAAAAAGTTTCTTTAGCTGATTTTGAAGAAGTGATATTTCTATGAGAAACATCTCCTCTCAGGGGGTTTGTCTTTTTTAATAAGCAAACCACTGTGTCCAGCTCTGGAGTCCTTAGCACATGAAAGACATGGACTTGCTAGAATGGGTGCAGAGGTGGCCACAAAAATGATCAGAGGGCTCCAACCCTTCTGCTGTAAGGATAGGCTGAGAGAGTTGGGGTTGTTCAGCCTGGAGAAGGCTGCAGGGAATCCTTGGTGTGACCTTTCAGTACCTTAAGGGGGTGGTAAGAAAGCAGGGGACAGACATTTTAGCAGGGCCTGTTGTGACGGGGCAAGGGATGGTGGTTTGAAACTAAAGGAGGGGAGGTTCAGAATAGATAGAAGGAAAAATATTTTTACACCCAGGATGGTGAAACACTCCCAGACTGCCCAGAGAGGTTGTAGAAGCTCCATCCTGGGAAAGCATTCTAGGTCAAGTTGTTTGGGGCTCTGAACAACTTGGTTTAGTTAAAGATGTCCCTAACCACTGCAGGGGGGTTGCTCTGGATGACCTTAAAAGGTCCTTTCCAACCCCAAACATTCTATGATTCTAGGAATGTCTGAGTCTGTGCAGAATCATAGAACTGTTTCAGCTGGAAAACTGGTGTAGGTTTGGGAATCTGCCCAAGTATAATTTTGGAAGGTTAGAAATCTCATTCTATGTGCATGTCCATGTTGATGGTTGGACTCTATGAGTTAGATGTCTTTTCCAACTGAAAAAATTCTATAATTCAATGATTTGATAATTCTGTGATCATCTGTACACTGTCCTCTGCTTCTTCATGTGTGTTTTTATGTTGCCACATTATATGTTCAAAGCCTCCATGAGGTAAGCCTCACCTTCCACGTGATTTATAGACTCCAACCTTGCCAGAGATAGACACCTCTTTAAAAAGCAGTGGGACTTCTGAATCCATCTTTATTCCATAGATTCTGTAGAATTTAGCAATTAGACTGGAGGAACCCAGCTCAGGTCAGGATTTGACAGCTCACAGCAGTGCTGTCTTCTTTATGGAAACATTATTCATTGCTGCTGTGCTCCTCATTACATTAACTGTCTAAGGGAAAAGCATTGTGCACAACCTGGTAGTGTGGTAATTCAGGATGCCTCTGAATTTATGCTGCATTAAATTGCAGCCCATTTTCACACATCAGGCTGTCATTATGTTTATGGTAGATTGCATTTAAATCTGGTTTTCTTTAGCATGGATGGCTTACCAGGAAGACCTATTCCTGCATACAGTGGATTATATTGAAACATAAAATTGTATTCTGGGAAGGAATAACCCCTTGTACCTGCACAGGTTAGAGTTCCACCTGTTGGAAAGCAGCTTCAAGGAGAAGACCCTGGGAGTTCTCGTGGACAAGTTCCATCAATGTGTCCTTGTGGCCATGAAGGCCAGTGGTATTCTAGAGTGCATGGAGTGTGGCCAGCAGGTCAAAGGAACTTTTCCTTTCCCTCTACTCTGCCCTACTGAGGCTACATCTGCAGTATTGTGTCCAGTTCTGGGCTTCTCAATTCAGGAGATACAGGAAAGTACTGGAGAGAGTCCAGTGGAGGCTATAAAGATGTTGGAGGGCCTGGAGCATCTCTGTGAGGAGGAAAGGCTGAGAGACCTGGGGCTGTTTAACCTGGAGAAGAACAAGCTCAAAGGGATCTTCTGAATGCTCAGCAGTATCTAAAAGGTGGGCACCATGAGCATGGGGCACAGTGGTGCCCAATGACAAGAGAAGGGGCAACAGACCCAAGCTAGAACAGAGGAAGTTTCACTTGAACTTAAGGAGGAATTCCTTTTGAGAGTGCTGGAGCGCTGGACCAGGCTGCCCAGAGAGGCTGTGGAGTCTCCTTCTCTGGAGACTTTTGAAACTTGTATGAATCTGTTCCTGTGCAACCTGCCCTTGGCAGGAGAACTACTTGATCTCTAGGTCACTTCCAACAGCATTCATTCCTTTACCGTATGATTCTATAGAATCATGAAGGTTGGAAAAGACCACCAAGATCACCAAGTCTGGTTGCCAACCTAACACCAAGATAATCAAGTCCAACTGACAACCTAACACCGCTGTGCCTACTAAACCCTGTCCTAAAGAGATGAAAATTCTTGAGCTCAACACCATGAACTACCAGCTAATATAATTTTCCATGTCTTCTTTTATGTTCACTGCCCTGCACCAAAATTTGCAGTGAATGATTTCACAGATTTCCATTCTGAAACCTAGTGATTTATTTATGCAGAGGGTGGAAAGTCCATTGGGTTGTTTTCTTTACTGATTTGTTGTTTCTCATGCTTGTCAGTTAGATTTCATTTGGAAAATACAAAAAAAAGAAGGAATATGCAAATCCAGCTTATGTTTCTGGAGGTTTCCCCATATCAAAAGGATTCAGAATTGGTAGGAAAAAATAGAGAAAGAATGAACAGATTTTATTTGGAAGGCACTAAATTATATTAAATATGCTCCATTATACTTAGGTATTTCATTATGTAGAATTCCTGGATTTCCATCAAAAAAATTTCTCCTTTAACTCCTCACATTTTTCACCAGTTTGCAAAAACATAGTAGATTTTTGGATGTAAGCGCCAAATCTAAAAACTGTTCACCTTTTCAACTTGAAAATTCCCCTTTCCAAGACCTTTTAAATCCCATCCTAGAGTTTTTCTCTTTTTAATTAAAGTGTACAGATATGATCTGTTAGCATGAAAAGTTTGATGTAATGGAAAAAAAAGGTATTTTCCATCCTTGAATGTTTATTTGGTCTTGCAGCAGTGCTTTGGAATTGTGAAGAAGGATCTTTTTTAGTCAGTATTGTGTGAAAGCAAAGATGTTCTCTAGAGGGTTTGGTCAAGTTGTTATTTCTTGTTTGCAAATAGGGAATGCAGCATGCACTGAAAAAAATTCAAGCATGGGAGCAGGCTACCCAAGGAAGCAATAGAATCAGCATCTTTTGATGCTTGTTTAAAAAACATGTGGACAGGGCACTTCAGGACATGGTTTAGGGGGCATGGTGGTGTTGTTTTGATGGCTGGACCTAATCATAGAATCATTTGACTTGGAAAAGACCTTTAAGATCATTGAGTCTAACCATTCTTAAAGGTCTCTTCCAAACCAAAATATTCTATGATTCTTAGCTTTGAGTCATTAAAAACTCCATCCATAACCTTTTTTTTCCCCTTCAGCAAATATCAAGTGGATTTAGGAATAGAAATTTGCTTCCTTTCCATACAAACATTTTTGAGTAGCAGTGGCAGATATCTCTGCATGGAAGACCATGGCAACCAAAGCACTCAAGTTTTCCACACACTGAGTGACTCTTGCTCTTTCCACTTCATCTTTTAATTGTCCAACTTTCAGTTTTTAGGTTCTCATAGAGGCTTAACCAACCAATCTGATGAACTGCCAAAGACTTCTTGTCCTACTGTAAGGACAGTGATTGAAAAACAAATTTGTCTATGGAGGCAAGCCTGTGTATTAACCATCTTCACTTTGCCCAGATGGGACTCTTGTTCTTTGGTGTGATGTAAGTCCAGTGTGCAGATATGACACCTTAAATAAAAGTAACTTTCCCTGTTATCTTCATTGGAGTGACTTCAAAAGTGCTCAGTTAGCAGAATTTGTTGGAGTTTACCAGTTAGATGAAAGACTCTGCTGAGACATTTTGATTCTTGCCCAAAAGACATAGCCACTGTGCTTTGAAACACTAGGGAAATGCTTACCCAGACCTAGGAAAAATCAGAGGATTTTATTGCTGGAGTTGCTAACAGCATTCTTAGGTACAACTGGACAGGATCTTCTGCACTTGGAACTTCATGTTTTTTTCAGGCTCCTGCTCACTAGTGGATCACACATCACCTCAAACCTAAATCATTTTCCATGACAGACTGAAAGAGTTGGGGCTGTTCAGTCTGGAGAAGAGAAGGCTCCGAGGTGACCTTATTGTGGCCTTTCAATATCTTAAGGGGCCCTACAAGAAAGCTGGGGAGGGACTTTTTAGGATATCAGGTAGTGATAGGACTAGGGGGAATGGAATGAAGCTGGAAGTGAGGAGATTCAGACTGGATGTGAGGAAGAAGTTCTTCCCCATGAGAGTGGTGAGAGTCTGGAATGGGTTGTCCAGGGAGGTGGTTGAGGCCCCATCCCTGGAGGTGTTTGCAGCCAGGCTGGATGAGGCTCTGGCCAGCCTGCTGTAGTGTGAGGTGTCCCTGCCCATGGCAGGGGGGTTGGAACTGGCTGATCCTTGTGGTCCCTTCCAACCCTGACTGATTCTATGATTCTATGATTCTATATGATTAAAAGGTGCTGGAGCATGTCCAAAGAAGAGGGATGAAGCAGCCAAAGTATCTAGAGAACAAGTTTTGTGAGGAGCAGCTGAGGGAACTGGGGTTGTTTAGTCTGGAGAAAAGGAGGTTGAGGGGAGACCTTGCTGCTCTTGACAACTACCTGAAAAGAGATTGTAGTGAGATGAGTGCAAATTTCTCCTTCCAAGAGACAAGTGGGGTCAATGTCCCTGGAGGAGTTTAAGAAAAGACTGGATGAGGCACTTAGTGCCAAGATTTAGTTGATTAGTTAGGGCTGGGTGATTGGTTGGACTTGATGACCTTGAAGGTCTCTTCCAACCTTCTGTAATTCTGTGACAAGGGGAGACTGCCTCAAGCTGTGCCAGGGAAGGTTTAGACTGGATGTTAGGAAGAATTTCTTCACTGAAAGGGTTGTCAAACTCTGGAACAAGCTGCCTGGAGATACTTAGAAGGTGCAAAGATATGGTACTTGGAGACACAGCTTAGATGTGGACCTAGCAGTGCCCAGTTACTGGTTGGACTTGATCATCTTAAAGGTTTTTCCAACTTAGATGATTCTGTGGTTCTATATTCCAAAGCTTCCTTTGGCTTTGATGCTTAGAATATTTTCATTTTCAGCTAACATTCATTTGAGATGAGTTTGTCACTTTTTGTCCTGGTGCCAGCTTTAGCCTGCAGCTAAAATAATTCTGCCTCCTCCCTAGTGCTTGTCTAGAGGAAGAGTCGGTAGACCAGGCATCCTCCTACTCAGCTTTCAGTTCAAGCCAGGCTCTTCTAGTCTTTTCTACTAGAAGAAGCTCTTCTTAGCTCTGACAGTTCTTTCAGTCTTTTCCTGCTTACATTTCATGTTCAACCCATCTTGCCTGAGTGAAGGTGAATGGGCTTGCTGACCAGAGATGGTAGATACCCCATCTTTGGAAACATAAAAGGCCAGGTTAGACAAGGCTCTGAGCAACTTGATCTAGTTAAAGATGTCCCTGTTCACTTCAGGAGAGGGGTTCAACTATTAAAGGTCCCTTCCAACCCAAAACATTCCATTTGAGAATGTGGAGATACATGATCATCTCACCTGAGGGCTGAGGTCCCATGTTACTCACCTATGTTTGATTCATGAATATCAAGGGTTCCCAAGACCCTCAGGCTCTTTGCTTACAACATAAGGAAGAGAGGAATTGACTTCAAGATACATCAGAGGAGATTTAGATTGAATATTAGAAGAAATGTCTTTGATGAAAAGGTTCTTAAACACTGGAACAGGCTCCCCAAGGATGTGGTTGAATCCCCATCCCTGAAGGGGAGATCTAGTGCTGAGGGACATAGTTTAGGACTAGACTTGGTGGAGTTAGGGAATGGTTGGACTCAACAATCTTAAAGGTCTTTTCTAACTGGAATTATGCTGTGATTCTATGACAATAAAAACTAACACCTGTGGTTAATGATCACCTACCTGCAGTCAGCCAAGCTCCTTAGCATGGAGGTCACAGCAGTGGCCACTGGAAATACATGGAAAAAGGAGACAGGGAAGAGTTGCCAACAGGGTGTTGTGTGCCAGACATCTCAACAGGTTCTAGAGCAGTGAGGTGGAGACCTCTCCTCAAGACCTCTTTCTTGGCAGCACAGCACTGGGACTGTCTGTCCCTAGACAAAGGAACTCATGTCTCTAGCTCATTTGAAACCTCCCTTTTCAATCAGGCAGGCATTTTGACAGAGCTGGTTTTTGTTGCTGTCTGTATAAAGCTGGCTTAGGTTATTATTTTTTTAATGCCACAAGAGGAAAATGGAGCCTGTCACTCAGAAGTGACATTTTCTTTTCATTTCATCTTTTGCAACTATGATAAATAAGAATTTGACACTAAAGTTTGTTGTTTTCATACAATCATACAGCTGTTCCAGTTGGAAAAGTCCTGTAAGATCTTTGAGTTCAACCATTGACCCAACACCACCATGGCCATTAAACCATGTTCTGAAGTGCCTTGCCTACACTTTTTTTGAACACTTTCAGGGTCAGAGGCTCTGCCACCTCCCTGGGCAAGCTATAAACTCCTTCTGAACTCCCTTCATCTAGAAATTATCCTGGAAGAGATTGTCTTCACCATACAGTCCAATTTATATGAGATCAAAAGTCTTGGGAAAGCAAATAAGGAAAGTCATTATAATTTTGTCTATTTTTTGCCTGGTCCCATGAGATATGACTGTGCTGTCACTGCTGCTCCTCAGTGGCATCTTTCATAAAGCTCAAATGGCTCAAGAAGCTCAAACTTGGTGGCACTATGAGACTATTTCATCTGGGTCCCATCCAACAAGACTTTTCATGGTCAAGAAAGTTTATTCGAAGCTCACATCTTTGTTCTACGTCATTCTTCAGCCACAGAAAATAAACCTCCTGCTTGCTGACCACAATCTACAAATTCCAACCTCCAGGGTAATGCTGTAGACATGAACCAGGAAAGAAAGGTAAACCTGGACATCAGTGCTGATCTGAAACTCAATAGTTTTTTGCTCTTTCCAGAAAAAAGCTGATGGCACAGCACACAGCTCATTCCTGCCTTCCTTCAGTGCCACCATGGGGAACAGAACAACCCCTAGCGATGGCAGGAGCAGCTGGGTGGGCAAAGAAAAATGCAACAAGGGCAGACCTAGGGTGGGGAAAGACCTGACTCAGCCTTCCAAGGCACCCATTGTTTCCCATTGTATATTTTCTGCCAGTAAGAGAGAAGGTTTGCCAGTTTATAAATGAAACTGTGATGGGGAAAATCTTTCCCCCATCTTCTCTACCAGCTTTCATTGAAGAAGTGTGAGAATGCTCAGGGCTTTGTAATGGAGTGAAGTGGAGAAGTGAGATCTAACTGGTTTTCCCAGCAAGGAGAGAAATGAGATGGCTCTAAATTTGCATTTAGGAATGCTTTTTGACAGCAGTGTTTTCTACAGCCTCATGTTATTGCTCCTGGGTAAGTTAGAGATGTGAGACTAAGAAAACTGCCTTGGTAGGCTGGATCTGTGATCTGCCTTCTCCTGAGGCTGCAGTAGGTGCACCAGAAGATGAAATGCTGTCCTAGAGGAGGCTTTCTTAGGTGCTAGAGATCACTTTAGGATGTCAAAGTCTAAAAAAATACACTTCTTGTGCATGATGGAATTGTCTGTTTATAAATTCAGTGTTAACAGCAGGAATATCTATGTTATCTTTCTTTTTATTGTTTTTTTCAGTGATAGTCCATGACTAGGTGTCCAGATTTGCAGGATCAAATTAATCTAATTTCTTACAACTGCCACAAGTTATTTCCTTAACCTAGAAAATCACGGTCTGGTCTGCTGAAATCATCTTTCCATCATCAAAGAATCATAGAAAGATAGAATCCTGGAATGCATCCATTTGGAAGGGACCTTTAAAGGTCATCTAGAACAAGCCCCCTGCAGTAAACAGAACATCCCTAAATAGATCAGGTTCCCACTATCATTGGTGGGAAGGATGTGCTGTGAGAGAGAATTTCAGCTGTGAGAGAGAAGTTCAACCCTCTGTCATGGGGAGGTGAGAGAGCTCCTGGTCTCTCTGCATGAATGGCAGAAGGAGTCTATAGCATTTACTCTAATGTTAACTCTCCTCAGACTAAAGGCTACTGCACATAAATGACCTTTTGTGTCGGTGTGAGCTGAAATTCCCC
>VXBD01002581.1:44927-59545 GCA_013399975.1 Indicator maculatus | reverse complement strand
AGAGAAAGCTCCAGGAAGACTTAGAGCTGCAGTCCAGTATCTGCAGGCAGACTGGGGAGGGCCTGTTCGGAAGGGCCTATGAACAACCTGATCTGGTTGGGGGACTGCAGGGATGCAGGGATTGGATTCAGTGGGCTCTAGAAGTGCCTTGCAAGGCAGTGCCTTGGCCCAGGCTGAGCAGGTGACTCACTTGCAGCGGGATGCCGTCGGCCAGCCCCGAGTGGGTCCGCGCCATCATGCCCAGCACCCTGGCGACCTGGGCAGCGGTCACCTCCCGCACGCCGAACTGCACGATGATGTTGCGGCATTCCTCCACGCTTGAGAGGGGACAGAACAGGACAGCTTGGTGTCATTGGGCAAACAAAAAACAACCACCACCACCCACCACCACCACCACCACACACAGCTGGCACAGCCACGCTGACCGCCGGCAGAAAACGAACGGCAGGCGACCAGCGTTCGGTTCGGGTCAGGCAAAGGTAACGCAGTTCCGGAAGCAAGGAGAGAAATGGAGGAGGAAGAGGATTCCATGAAATACACAGTGCCAGGGACTCAGTTCACAGCTAGGTCTGCTGAAGAGGTGATTCTTACACAGGCTGTAGTCTGTGAGGAGGAATAAAGCATGAGAGCCCCAGGGAGCCTGGAGAAGAGCAGCCCCAGAGCAGGGCTCCTGGAGTGCATTCAGAAGAGTGTGGCCAGCAGGGCAACAGAGGTTCTCTCTCCTCTAACTTAGCAAGGTCATGACTGGGTCCAGTTCTGGGCTCCCCAGTTCCAGAAAGACAGGGAACTGCTGAAGAGAGTCCAACAGAAGCTCCAAAGCTGCTGAGGGGCTTGGAGCAGCTCTGTGAGGAGCAAAGGCTGAGAGCCCTGGGGCTGAGAGCCTGCAGAAGAGCAGCCCCAGAGGGGAGCTGAGCAATGCTCAGCAAGAGCTAAAGGAGCTGTGGGGGGCAAGAGGCTGGGGCCAGGCTCTGCTCAGTGGCACCCAGGACAGGCCAAGGGGCAGAGGGCACAAACTGGAACCCAGGAGGTTCCAGCTGAGCAGGAGGAGAAAGTTGTTTGGTGTGAGGGTGCTGGAGGCCTGGAGCAGGCTGCCCAGAGAGGTTGTGGAGTCTCCTTCTCTGGAGAGCTTCCAACCTGCCCTGGGCATTGTGCTCCTGGGTAAGCTGCCGTGGGTGTCCTGCTGGAGCAGGGGGCTTGGGCTGGGTGAGCTCCAGAGGTCCCTTCCAACCCCAACCATGTAAGGATTCTGTGAGTTAGCAGGAATCTGTCACAAGAGACTCACTTCTAGAGATCTAGTAGGGTCTAGTTGGATTTTATCCCTGTCTAGCCACTTGTGTTTTCACTTAAACCCAAGGGTTAACAGTCAAATGGTTCTATAACCTTCACAAGGAATTCAAATACTTTTCCTAGCACTTTTTACCTACACAACCTGAACTAGGACAGGCTACACACATTACAAGGAAGCAAAATAGGAATTCAAACAGATGACCTTATCATACTTAATGAGGTTCTAGCTCTTTCTGTTCAAATGTTCTTTAATTTTCTTGTCTCGAGAAACAAACCCACCCCCACCTAATGTGCTTAAAAAAAAAAAAAAAAAAAAAAAAAAAAAAAAAAAAAAAAAAAAAAAAAAAAAACCATGAGATTTGCCTACAAACCTTGCACAAAAGCCATAGCCAACTTCTTGCATGAAATCTGCCAGAGAACTCTCCATCATGGTTTTGGCTATCCCTCCAGAATCAGGCAGGATCCTGTCCATGAGAATGTCCCGTTTTTCAGGGTATAAAAGTGGTGCAAGCACCACAGGGCAACGCTCCTGGGGAAAATCTGGAAGCAAGAATAAAAACAAAGGCATTAAAAAACAACAACAACAACAAAAAAAACAACCCAGAAGCTGTGTGCAAGTGACTGTTTGAAATAACTTGATGCTGTGGTAGTTCCCTGCTGCTGCTGCAATCCAGGGTACTCATGCAGCATCCTGTCACCCAGCTCTCTACTAGCACTTGGATATTCCTCCAGAACATCCTGGGTGCATTCAGCAGATGGAGGAAGGTTCCCCTCCCCCTGTAGAGAAGGACCTGGGAGCCCTGGGGGACAAGAAGTTCTGCATGGCACAGCAATGTGCCCTGGTGGCCAAGAAGGTCAATGAGGTCCCTGGGGGGCATTCAGCAGAGGGTGGCCAGCAGGGCCAGGGAGGTTCTCCTCCCCCTCTGCTCTGGGGAGGCCACACCTGGAATATTGCATCCAGTTCTGGGCTCCCCAGCTCCAGAAGGACAGGGAGCTGCTGGAGAGAGTCCAAGGGAGGGCTCCAAGGCTGCTGAAGGGACTGCAGCACTGCCTGGGGAGGAGAGGCTGAGAGCCCTGGGGGTGTTCAGTCTGCAGAGGAGAAGGCTGAGAGGGATCTGCTCAATGTCTCTCAAGAGCTGAGGGCTGGGGGGCAGGAAGGAAGGGACAGGGACAGCCTCTGCTCAGTTGCATCCTGGCATAGTACAAGAGGCAATGGATGGAAACTACAGCACAGGAGGTTCCACCTCAACATGAGGAGGAACTTCTTGACTGTAAGGGTCACAGAGCCTTGGAGCAGGCTGCCCAGAGAGGTTGTGGAGTCTCCTTCTCTGGAGACTTTCAAGACCCATCTGGATGTGTTCCTGTGTGACCTGTGCTGCATTCTATGGTCCTGCTCTGGCAGGGGGGTTGGGACTGGAAGATCTCCAGAGGTCCCTTCCAACTCCTAACATCCTGTGATCCCGTGAACAAGACTTGGGTTGGTGCAGATTCACTGCAGCTACCCAAAAGGGCTGATAGCTGCACTGGTGACAACTTTAGATCTAGACTGTCACAAACAGCAGCCATCTAAACAAAGCAGGGAGAGCAGGAAACAATTCAGCAGCACAGCAAAAGCCTCTCCTCCAGCTCCGGGAGTATCAGGAAACAAAGGATCTGCTCCTGAGATTAAGCAGTACAGCAAATGTAAACCAGGCACTTGGGCATGGAAAGGAAGAATGCTCCTTTCTTCCTCCTAGGGAAGCAAATGTAGACATAGAGGATTAGATATGTGGATGGGGGTTCTGCTCCCAGGGGAAAGCAGCAAGGACACTTCACAGGTGAGTCTTCCTGAGACAGCATTATCTTTATCTTAATGCATAATGTCTCCCAACCATTTAGAGAAGAGCTCCCAATTTCCCCAAGCAAAGTGAGGGGAATTGGGGAAGCTAACTCATCAATCTTTGGTAAAGGATAAACTAAAAAGTCTTACTTAAACTGAACAAAGCTTCTTCTCTTATATAAAGGGTGCTTTCCTCTAAGTCTGTGTGGAACCCAGGAGTGGGTTGAGTTCAATTCAGTTATGTTTCTTGAGTGCAAACTCTTTATTTTAAGAGTTTAACAGCAAACACTGTTGTTTTGGAAAGGAAGAGACTACCACATTAATAACATCCCCTGCTGTCATGCAGGGACCATGGCAGCTTCCAGGTAGCCCTTCCCTCACAGATTTGCTTCCAAAATAAACCAATCCAGTACTTAAACCCTCCCTGTCACAGGTGGTCATTTATGATCCTTACACTGTGAGGAGTCCCAGGTTTTTCAGCCACAGTGCACTGCCTTGCTTTAGGTAAGTAGTAAGGACAGACAGAGAGTTGGGGTTGTTCAGGCTGGAGAAGAGAGGGCTCCAAGGAGACCTTCTTGTGGCCTTCCAGGATCTGAAGGGGGCTCCAAGAAAGTTGGGGAGGGACTTTTGAGGGTGTCATGGAGTGACAGGACTGGGGGGAATGGATCCAAGCTAGAGGAGGGGAGATTTAGATTACATAATAGGAAGAAATTCTTCCCCATGAGGGTGGTGAGACACTGGAGCAGGCTGCCCAGGGAGGTGGTGGCAGCCCCATCCCTGGAGGTTTTTAAGGCCAGGCTGGATGTGGCTGTGAGCAACCTGATCTTGTGTGAGGTCCCTGGCCCATGGCAGGGGGGTTGGAACTGGCTGAGCCTTGAGGGTCCCTTCCAGCCCTGACAATTCTGTGAAGTCCACAGGTAGCAGCCAAGCAAACACAGCTCCAACATCCCTCTACTTCATGCTTAATCATCACAGCTCTTCAAAACACCCAAGTACTGCTCACTGAAACAAAAAAACACTTTGGGGCCATGTGGTTATCTTTCTGTTAGTTGGGAGTGAACAAAAAGTCTCCTAAGACTCCAACAAAGAAAGTCTCCTGACTAAGAATCCAACAAAGAAAGTCTCTGGACTATGACTTCAAAGAAAAGTTTCCTGACTATGAGGTCATCAAAGAAAGTTTCCTGAATATGACCTCACAAAGAAAAGTTTCCTGGCTATGACTTCAACAAGCCCCCAAGCATTTCAGCAGCAGTCTCACCAGCCTGCAAACTACACAACTGCCCTGGAAGCCTGCTCTGAGCCAGGTTTCCCCAACACCTCTCCCCCACACACTTACCTCTACGTAATGTTTTGAGGAAAGCGTCAATTTGTTCCTGTCCTACCCCAAAGGCTCCCTTCTGCCCAAAAAGGAGATGGGAGAGGAGAAGGTGCAGGACTTCTATTGCAATATCTTGGAAGCCACCTTCTTGATTTCCACTGACGTCGGCGTCGATGTAGGAGCGCAAGAGATCTGGCAGTTTCTGTTTGATAAACTGGGCAGCTTTGAAGACAAAGAGGGCAAGAGTCAAAACCCTGACCTTTCTTTTTATATTATAAAGGATCTTTTAAGTTAGGTCATGTTCTCTTCATCTGAATTTGGTTACCACTGGAGCACAGATTTAAGCAGAAGTCTCACCGCCCTACCTCAGAACTCAATTACTGATGGCCAAGGGGAGGCATCAGAGCATCTCGGTTTGATTCATTATCTAGCAAGGGACCTTCAGAAAGAACTAAACTGTGCCCCTCCAATTCCATTTGAGACAGGATTATTGCCCTTTAAACTTCACTGGCCCCACTAACTGCAAGGTCCTGCATTGCTCAGGTTTCACAAGCACACATTCATCCATCTAGAAAGCAAGAAGATGTCCTTGCTGCAACCCCCTGGAAGCTTCACTTACCAAAACCTCGTAGATCTGAGCTGAAAGAGTTCAGTAGAGCGAGACCAAAAATCACCTACAAACAAAAAAAAAAGATCAAACATGACAAAGGGACAGCATCCTGTCTGACAAGCTCAACCAAAAAAACCCCACCAAACCCCCAAAACACCCCACCAAGCATTAAAATACTTGTTGAAAGAAAGTGTTCACCTACCTCTTGAACTTTACTTAATTTGATGACTTTACTCAACTGGGCAAACAAATGGGGTGAAGGCTTTAGACTCTGAAAAGAGGTATGGAGAGTTAATTGGAAGCTGAAATGAGATTAAGTCTCATTCCTAATTCCAGACATTTGCAGATCTGGGGATTAGTAACTGTTTTGCTGGAGGTTAACAACAAAAGCTTGTATGGCTGAACAAATATCTCCAATGCATACTCCTTAAGTTTGCAGATGACAATGAGCTGGCTGGGGGCATCTGGAGGCTCTACAAAGGGACCTGACCAGGCTGGATCAAAGGGCTAAGGCCAGTGGGATGAAGTTCAACAAGGCCAAGTGCTGGGTTCTGTATTTGGGTCACAACAACCCCATGAATGCTCCAAGCTTGGGGCAGAGTGGCTGGGAACTGCCCAGTAGAAAAGGACCTGGGGGTACTGGTTGCCAGCAGCTGAAGATGAGCCAGTGGTGTCCTCAGGTAGGCAAGAAAGCCACCAGCATCCTGGCCTGGATCAGCAATGGTGTGGCCAGCAGGACTAGGACTGGGCACTGGTAAGGCCACACCTCAAACCCAGGGTTCAGTTTTGGGCCCCTCACTCCTAGAAGGACACTGAGGGGCTGGAACAGGTCCAGAGAAGGACATCAAAGCTGGGGAAGGGTCTGGAGAAGAGGGCTGGGGAGGAGCAGCTGAGGGACCTGGGGTTCTTCAGCCTGGAGAAAAGGAGGCTGAGGGGAGACACTGTGGCTCTCTGCAAATCCCTCCAAGGAGGTTGGAGCCAGGTGGGGATTGGTCTCTTCTCCTCAGGTAAACAACTGACAGGACAAAAGGAACTGGCCTCCTGTTGTACCAGGGAAAGTTTAAGTTGGACATTAGAAGAAACTTCTTCAGTGATTCTAATCTTTTGAGCACTTAAACTAGAAGTTTCTTCTGCACAGCTCACTCTCCCACTATCCAATCACTGTCATGGCTTTCATATGGAAATCAACAGGAGCATTGATGATTTCTTTTGCTTCTGGCTGCCACAAACAAGCCATGAAGTGCTCCTGTTCTATTACCTTTTAAATTTAGCCTGAAGTCATTCTGTGTGATTGAGGAACTAGCTCAATTTAACAAAGTTAAAAAAAAAAAAACCCAACCAAACCAACCAAAACAAACACACACACAAAAAAAGCAATTTGCTCCATTTAATCAGAAAAATCCCCAACCAACCCAACAGAGCCTGTCCAACTTGTGAACAAAGCACAGTTTTGGAAGGCTTTAGTACAACCAACCTTAGCCAGAAAAAAAGCCCCAGGAAAATGCCAAGGTGGTTTCCTACAGACCAGCTGGCTGCAGTTTCTGACATAGAATCATTAAGGTTGGAAAAGAGCTTTAAGATCATCAAGATCATAACCCAACTACCATGACCACTGAACTATATCCTGAAGCACCACATATGCAAGCACCACTTCAACAACTCCAGGGATAGGGACTCCACCACAGAATCACAGAATTGGAAGGAACCCTCAAGGCTCAGCCAGTCCCAACTTCCCTGCAATGGCCCAGNCTCCCCTTCAGATACTGGAAGGCCACAAGAAGGTCTCCTGAGAGCTTTTTCTTCTCCAGACTGAACAGCCCCAACTTCCTCATCCTGTCCTCATAGGAGAGGAGTTTCTGCTCATCGTCACGGCCCTTCTCTGGACACCTTCCAGCACCTCCAGATCTTTCTTGTAAGAGAGGCTCAAGAACTGGACACAGTGCTCCAGGTGTGGTCCAGCAGAGTGGAGCAGAGGGGCAGAATCCCCTCCCTGGCCCTGCTGGCCATACCTCTCCTGATGCAGTCGGGGCTCTGGTTGGCTGCAAGTGCTGACTGCTGGCTCCTGTTGAGCTTCTCATCCCCCAGCATCCCCAAGTCCTTTTCCTCACGGCTGTTCTCCATCCAGCCCCTGCCCAGCCTATAGCAGTGCCTGGGATTGCCCCAACCCAGCTGCAGGACCTTGCCCTTGGCCTTGTTGAACCGCATGAGCTTGGCAGCACCTCCCCAGGCAGCCTGTTCCAATGCCTGTCCACTCCTGCAGCAAAGAAACTGTTGCTGACCTCCAAGCTAAACCTCCTGTGGCACAGTTTCAAGCCCCTGGGGATCCCCTTCATGAGAGGCACAAACCTTCTGATAGTGCAAGGGATTGTCAATGGCGTAGGACAGCGTCGAGATAAAGTTTGGTTTTGTGATCAGCGACGCACACTCCTGGATCAGAAATTGAGTCTGGAAAGAAGGAAACAATTTGAACATCCTTATCACTCTGTTACAGGACAACAGAAGTCTTCTGCTGCCCACGGTGTGCAGTCAAAATTCAGCAAATAGAAGGTCTTTAAGTCTGGTAAAGGGCCCAGATTCTCCCAGATTAGTTTTTTCTCCTCGGGTTTTCTTTAGGTTTAATTTTTTGTTTTAAGACTTCATCACATGTGCAACAAAGTGATTTAAACAGAAGGTGGTCAAACACTCCCTCACACCTGCAATGTAGTGACTAAACATTCTCCACTCCACAAGCCATGTTTCAGTTTCTCTAAGTATCCTCACACCCAGCAACAAACCATCAAAAAACATTTGATTTTGGAGCTGAAAAAGTCTGTGGCCGAATTGTTTCATGCTAAAAACCAGTCCTGAGGATAGACATAGGCAGCACCAGAGTTGCCAATTGGTGGCTGTGGATAATGACATTTTAAAGGACAAAGCAAGGCTTTCAGAATAGAGCACTGCATGTGGTAGAAAGAGCAATTGTGAGAGTCAAGACAACAATTTGTTGTCTTCTGACCTAAGGACTGGCAAACAATCCTTGGGACTGAAAGGGCCACATAGGAGGAAAGAAGCTTCTCTGAAGCTCCTACCTCCAACCTGCCTTTGTGCTTAAACTGGAGCAGATCCTACTGCAGCTTTTTAACAAGGAAAACTCAAACTGTACCTGATGAAAATCTTTGCCACTGCTTTTACCATCGCCACTGAAATCCACGTGGGAGAATAGGCAGCGTAGTAAATGCCTGTCTGCCTCGGGACCGTGCCTGTTCACAATCTGCAGGAGAGAAGCCAAACAACACAACTTGGTACCAAACAGTCATCACACACAGCAAGATCTGGGTCTAGTACCATGGATACAGGGGTCACAGGCTTACAGGATGTTAGGGATTGGAAGGGATCTCTAAAGGTCTTCCAGTCCAACCCCCCGGCAAGAGCAGGACCATGGAATCCAGCACAGGTGGCACAGGAACACATCCAGACAGGGCTGGAAAGGCTCCAGAGGAGGAGACTCCATAACCTCTCTGGACAGCCTGTTCCAGGGCTCTGTGACCCTCACTGTGAAGTTCTTCCTCATGTTGAGGTGGGACCTCCTGTGCTGTAGTTTCCATCCATTACCCCTTGTGCTATCACAGGGTGCAACTGAGCAGCAGCTGTTCCCCTTCTTCCTGACCCCCAGCCCTCAGCTATTGATAGACATTGAGCAGATCCCCTCTCAGTTTCCTCTTCTCCAGACTGAACACCCCCAGGGCTCTCAGCCTCTCCTCCCCAGGCAGTGCTGCAGTCCCTTCAGCATCCTTGCAGCCCTCCCTTAGACTCTCTCCAACAGATCCTCGTCCCTCCTGAACTGGGGAGCCCAGAACTGGATGCAATATTCTAGGTGGGGCCTCACTAGGGCAGAGTAGAAGGGGAGGAGAAGAAAGGTTCTTCTAGTGGTTAAGCCATTATAGTCTTAACAAAACTGCTAAGAGTATTGCCTTTTAATCAGTAACCTAGAAACCAAGCTCCTATCTGAGAATGAGAAGTACAAATAAAGAGATAGAGGAGGAATCTAGACTCAAGTCACTGAGACAGAAGCCAAGCATTTCATACTCAAAACACTAAATAAAAAGGGATTTCAAGTCACCTAGAGGATGATTTCAAACTTCTCTGCTACTAAAGCAGCTCACAATTCCCACAGTGCCACAGCTTCACTTCTCTCCACAGTTGCCCAGGAATAGAGCCCTGAGACAGTCTGTAACCCTGTGCTGTGTCTGTGCAGCAGGAATCCACCCCACAGCATCAGGGATGATCTTCCAGGCAGCTTCTCTGTTGTCTACTGGTCAGGACTGACTTGCTTGTCACTACTCCAAGGTTGGAAGGGACCTCTCAAAGTCATCCAATCCAACCCCCGTGCAGTCAGCAGGGACAGCTGCAACTAGAGCAGGCTGCTCAGAGCCCCAAACAATCTATCCTGGAGGTAGGTCTGGAAACCTCCATAGCTGGGCAGTACTGGGGTGGTGCTGCTCTGTGCTCAGGCACAGGGTGCTGCCAGCAGGAGGGATACTCCAGATACCCCTCAGCATGCCCCCTGTGCACCTCCTGCTTGCCCACTGTGCAGGAGCACACTGCCTGCACCTGATGCTGGGCAGCTTTGGTTCCCCAGTCCCGATCTCCATAGAATCCCAGACTGGTTTGGCTGGGAAGGGACCTTTTCAGCGTCATCCAGTCCAACTCTCCTGCACTCAGCAAGCACATCTGCAACTACAGCCGGCTGCTCACAGCGCCAAACAATCTGATCTGCAATGGTTCCAGCCATGGGGCATCTCCCTCCTCCCTGGGCAGCCTGGGCCAGGATCTCACCAGCCTCAATGTCACACATTTATTCCTTATATCTACTCTGAATCTTCCCTCTTTTAGTGGAAGTGTTTCCTGCTATCTAAAGAGCCAAGTTCATCTCAAACTTACTCCTTAACAAGCTTTAACCCCAAATATAGGTCAACACCTGCAGCTGAGACCTTCTACCCAGTCTGTCATTAGAGCTCATTCAGCTGAACTCTGCACCTCAATCATGAACAGATGATCTGCACTCCTTCATTTTTAACACCCCTCCCTCTTTACTACAACTCACCATCAGTTTTTGTTAGCAGCATCTCATTTGCCTCCAGTTTAACTCTTGCCTACATCAGCTTGTTGTGTGAATCACCTCCAGCCACTGATTATTCTTTTCATTAACCCCCAGCTACCTGCACAGCATCACTTGGTTTTAATAAAATCCATACTGGCAGAAGCTCCAAGTCACTTCATCACCTCCTCCACCCAAACAGCAGCAGCTACCAACAATCCTGGGCTGGAACAATCCTCTCTATCAATACAGCCTAAGGGGTGAGGTGTTAGAAAGCAGCCCTGTGGAAAAGGACTTGGGGTGCTGATGGAGGAGGAGCTGGACAGGAGAAGGCAGTGTGAGCTTGCAGCCCAAAAGGCAAATCACATCCTGACCTGCATCAACAGCAGTGTTGCCAGCAGATCCAAAGAGGTGATTCTGCCTCTTTACTCTGGTGAGACCTCACCTGAAGTACTGTGTACAGGTCTGGAGCCTCAACACATGGACCTGATGGAGCAGGTCACAGGAGGGCCACAAGAATGCTCAGGGGGTTGGAGCAGCTCTGCCACAAAGACAGGCTGAGGGAGCTGGGGGTGTTCAGCCTGGAGAAGAGAAAGCTCCAAGGAGACCTAATAGCAACCTTCCAGTACCTGAAGGGGACTACAAGAAGGCTACAGAGAGACTGTTTACAAAGGCCTGCAGTGACAGGAGCAGGGCCAATGGCTTCAAACTAGAAGAGCAGATTTAGATTGGATTTTAGGAACAAGTTCTGTACCATGATGCTGCTGGAACACTGGAAGAGTTTGCCCAGGGAGGTGGTTAGGGTCCCATGCCTGGAGATATTCAAAGTGAGGCTGGACAGGGCTCTGGGCAGCCTGATCTAGTTGAGGATGTCCCTGCTGACTGCAGATGGGGTTGGACTGGACACAGACCATTCCATGAGTCTAAATCCAACCTTCATCTACTGGCAAATGTTTTGCCATTGTTTCCCAGCTGCAGGACAGACAGACGTGCCAGTACAAACCAGCAGCTCTGCCTGCCTCCACCAAATCCACTGCTTCAGCCCATCATAAACATCCCTGTCTGCTGGTAGCTTCTTTGTGCAAGAAGACAAACAGCATTGCTTCAGGCCCTGTCTGCTCCTGCTCTGCTGCTTCTGACTGTTCTCATCTCAGTTCTTCTGCTGTTTTCTGACACTCAGCTTCCCTCTCCCTCACAGCCCACTTATTCCAGCAGCTGCCAAGTTTTGTTCTGCTGGAAAGACACATCCCAGTTGGACATAGATCTGCTTCTTGAGTAGAAGCTGGAACATATTTGCTTGTGAGACATCATTCCAGAGTAAATAGCCCACTCCAGCTATGGTGACAGCACTGTCTTGGAGGGGAGCCATCCCCACCAGGATCAAGTAGAAAGATGCTCAGACTGGTGCAAAAGGCAGCAAAATTGCACTGACCACAAGTCCTGTTGCTTAGCTCAGGCTTCAGAAAACAGGCAATTCATTTAGGCAATCCAAATTAACCAGGTGTAGACTTGCACCAGGCTGACAGGAAGCTGGATCTATCTTCTAGGAAGCTACCTGGTGCTATGGCCAAGATGAAAAGTAAAGCAATACCAGGAAGCTCAAAAAAACGACAAAGGATGATGGAGAATTGAACAATTTAGTCCTGAAATCCTACAACTATCTTAAACCAAACACACAGAGGTTATTTCCACAGACCTCTTCCACCCTCAGCACAATGAGTGTAAGAGGCCTGTCATGAAGGATAAGGAATGATCTGCCCCTTACAGATCTATGCTGCAGCTGAATGGCAGCCCAACCTTATCTTCTGCCAAAGCAAAGCCCAACCTTATCTTCTGCCAAAGCAAAGCCCAACCTTATCTTCTGCCAAAGCAAAGCCCAACCTTATCTTCTGCCAAAGCAAAGCCCAACCTTATCTTCTGCCAAAGCAAAGCAATGTCTGTTACCCTTTCTGTAGGTGATCTGTGAGTCATGCCTCAGTCACACTCTGCTCCAAGTAACAAGTTGAGGCCACCAGTGATGGAAAGGCCACGTGTGACCTCAGAGGAACCCCCTGCAAGTACTGGACTTGCAGAACCATGGAACTTACAAAACTTACAAGAGCTGTATTCCATCTCTATGACTCATGAAATCCCTTTAAGCAGTGACTATCATTTGAAGCAGTCAAGGCTGCTGCAATCACCCCCTCTCACCTCAAGATAAGCAATGAATGCACGAAGGAGTCAGCTGTTAACAGAAACTCCCTCTGCTTAAGACCTCTGCCCTCCTAATCTGATCCAAATCACTGCAGGACTGCACTAGTGTAGAGAAAGAAAAATTTAACTGGCCCAGCTGTTTGCTGAGAACTGAACTAAACCAGTTTCTAAAACTGGCTCAGTAACATTCACTTCCTCAGCTGCAGATAACACTTTTCAGTCCATCCTGCAAGTCAAAGGCTTTTGTTTCAAAGGGTCAGTTAAACCAGAATTCTTCCCCAAATCTTATCAATTTTGAGCAACCTGGGCTAGTGGAAGGTGTCCCTGCCCATGGCAGGGCAGACTGGATGATCTTTAAGGTCTCTTCCAAGCCAACCCATTCGATGAATCTATGGATTTGGCAGAATTCTCACCCAGATGTTAGGCAGCTGGGTTCCAATCTGCAGTTACTCTGCCTGCTTTCTGAAAAGGCAGGGCCAAGAAAGTTAGCTTGGCTTCACCACTACACTTCTTTGAATGAGATGAGGAGCTAAAAACTTCCATCAGAGATAAGTGAAAGCATTCAGATGTGGGAAGCACATACTCCTGCTTTCAGTGCAACAACTCAGGGCAGTAAATAAATTTTCCCTCCTCTCCCAGTCAGCAACCTATGGAATATCCAAAAGGTGAAGATTTCCCTTGAAGGGGTTAGGAAAGCTTTGCATAGCCCCCTACAAGAGTAGCAGGTCACAGAATGGTAGGGGTTGGAAAGGACCCTGAATGATCTGAGTCCAACCCCACCCTGTGCCAGAGCAGAATCACCTAGGGCAAGGTCACACAGAACACATCCAGGTGGCTTCTGACTGTCTCCAGAGAAGGAGACTTCCACAACATCTCTCCTAGTAGTAAGCACATACTCCTGCTTTCAGTGCAACAACTCTGGGCAGTAAACAAAAAGATTTTCCCTCCTCTCTCAGTGAGTGTCTTATGGAATGTCCAAAAGGTGAAGATGTCCCTTGAAGGGGTTACGAAAGGGTTAGGAAAGTTTTGCATAGTCCCTTACAAGAGCAGCAGTTTACAGAATCATAGAATGGTAAGGCTTGGAAGGCACCTTGAAAGATCTGAGTCCAACCCCACCCTGTGGCAGAGCAGAATCACCTAGGGCAAGGTCACACAGGAACACATCTACGCAGCCTCTGACTGTCTCCAGAGAAGGAGTCTCCACAACCTCTCTCCTAGTAGTAATTAATCCTACTACTACAAATAGTAATCCTACCACTCAGCTACCAAGTTCACAATGGTCTCAGCTCTGAGCTGCTGTACTCCATGACCCAGGCAGGAAGAACATCAGAGCGCGGAGCTGCGGCTGTCACGTCGCAGAGAGCAGCACACAGGAGCACCGCAGAGCACCTCCCCTTCCTCCTCTTTCCAAGATCTCTTCCCAGCCGCCCCCCCCCCCAGGAATTTACTCACGTGCTGTATTTCCTGCTGGCTGGCTCGGTAGTTTTTCTTGGTTAAATTGTCCACCAGGTAGCTGATTTGAGACAAGGCCAGCGAGAGCGAGTCAAGATTCATTGCTGGTTGGGGCGGAAGCAGGCGGCCGAGCCCGGCGCAAAATCACCATTATTCCCCTTTAGTCACCTCAGAGACAGGTTAATTGTTTGTCCCCCAATTAGCCTGTATCTGCTTCCGGGTTACTTTCTTCAGCTCTTCTTTCTCAGTTGTCTTCCTCTGGTCTGAAACATGGCACCTGAAAGAAGACAGACAGCAGATTTTAGTTAGAGAATCACAGAACAGTCCAGGACAGAGGGGACCTCCAAAGGTCATCCAAACTCCCCCCACAGTCAACAGGGACATCCCCAACTGAATCAGGTTGCCCAGAGCCTTGTTGAGTCTTACCTTGAATATCTCCAGGGATGGAGGCACAACCACCTCCCTGGGCAACCTGTTCCACTGTTCCACCACCCTAAGAGTAAAGAACTTGCTCCTAACATCCAATCTAAATCTGCTCTGGTTTGAAGTCATTGTCCCTGGTCCTGTCACTGCAGATCTTCGCAGTCTCTCTGCAGCCTTCTTGTAGCCCCCCTTCAGGTACTGGCAGGCTGCTATTAGGTCTCCCTGGAGCCTTCTCCAGGCTGAACACCCCCAGCTCCTTCAGTGTGTCCTTGTAGCAGAGCTGCTTCAACCCCCTGAGCATTTTCATGGCCCTCCTCTGGACCCTCTCCATCAGGTCCATGTCCTTCCTGTATTGAGGGCTCCAGACCTGCACACAGCGCTCCAAGTGAGGTCTCACCAGAGCTAAGTGGCAGAATCACCTCTCTGGCTCTGCTGGCAA
>VXBD01002581.1:23576-35891 GCA_013399975.1 Indicator maculatus | reverse complement strand
CACGCGCCAGCCTTCCCGCCCCGCTAGTGGGGCTTCGAACCAATCAGAGCGGCGAGCACCGAGCTACCTGCCCAATCAGCGCGGCGCGACCTCGAAGAGGGGAAGTTCTGCCCTGTCTCCGTCCTCCACCCTCGGCCGCTCCTCCGCCGCGCCTATTGGCTGACAGCGGCCGGACTCCGTGGTAGGGTTTTAGCCAATCAGCGCTGGAGGGCCTCTTGGAGGCACGCATGCGCATCCGGGACCGACCAATCAGCGCGGGGCGCTGCTCAGGGGCGGGGCGGGAAGAGGAACTGGCGGGGAGCGCCAAAAGGAGCGCGGAGTCATGGGGACGCCCCCCACCGTGGTGCGGTCTGGCCTGGCGCTCGTCGCCACCCCGGCGGTGGTACGGGCCTAGGCACCGCGCTGCTACTCCCCCCTTCCCTAGCGCTGCCTTGGTACGGTCCGAAGCGCCGGCTGCAGCCAGGGCAACGTCACCGCTCCCGTCACCGCCCCCCCGCCGCCGGGTGAGGGACGGGTCTGGGAGCTGCACCCTCACAACATGGCGGCAGGAGCGCCGGGCCAGGCCCCCGCTCTGCTCCCTCACCGAGCTCAGGCGCCACAGCCTCCCTCAGGCCGCTTCAGGGGCCGTTTCGCACCATAGTCACTCCCCTCCTCCATTTCTATGCTCGCTCCTGGCCGGGAAACGGCCCTCGTTAGCTCCCCATCGCCGGGGCTGCCACCCTACACCCCGCTCGCTTTCCAGCTGGGGTGACAGCACCGGGACTCGGACAACTAGGAGTATCTCTGCCATTTCCTGGCCCTGGGTACACTGGGATATGAGGGCCTGAGGAATCACAGAATCATGGAATGGTTGGGTGGGAAAGAATCTTTAAAGCTCATCCAGTCCAGCCCCCCTGCAGGCACCAGGGGCATCCCCAACCCCCATCCCTGCAACCTGCTCACAGCCACAAACCTCACCTGCAATGGTTCCAGCCAGGGGGCAGCTCCCACCTCTCTGGGCAGCCTGGGCCAGGCTCTCCCCACCCTCAGGCTTAAATATTTCTCCCTTCTCTCCGCTCTCCCTCTCCCTCTTTCAGTTCAAACCATCACCCCTTGGCCTGGCACAAGTGGCCCTGCTCCAAACTCTGTCCACAGATTTCTTAGAGGCCCTTCCAGCACCGCAAGACCACCAGAAGGTCTCCCTGGAGGCTTCTCTTCTCCATCCCAACTCTCTCAGCCTGGCCTCACAGCAGAGCCCTTCCAGCCCTGCCAGCATTGCTGTGTCCTCCTCTGGCCCTGCTCCACCAGGTCCCTGTCTGTGCTGAGGGCTCCAGAGCTGCCTCAGCACTGCAGGGGAGGTCTTAGCAGGTCACAGCAGAGGGGCAGAATTCCCTCCCTGTCCCTGCTGCCCACACTGCTGGGGATCAGCCCAGGGCATGGCTGGCAGTGCTCAGTGCTGGCTGATCTCCAGCTTTGCACCCCCAGCACCCTCAAGTCCTTCTCCTCAGGGCTGCTCTCCAGCCCTACATCCCCACCCTGCACTGATACCACGAGTTGCCTCCACCCAGGTGCAGGACCCTGCACTTGGCCTTGTTGAAGCCCATGAGGTGCACACAGGCTTACTGCTCAAGGAAGGGGATGAGGCCTCACATCTGGCAGGGCAACCTCCACCAGCTGCCAGGGGCTCAGCCTCTTAAGGCAACCTCTGGTGCCACACCATTCCCCCCCCTAAAGCTCAGAGAGGTGAGGTGGTGATTCAGGACACAGGTTCATCCCTGCATCCCACTCCAGAGCATCTCTGTTCTCCAGCCCCACAGAAACCACCTCCTGACCACTCCATACACGGCACCACAACATCATTTTTTATTAAGTCCACTTTCCCTCCACTTTTTCTGCAGGTAGAAAATACAGTTCTGAAGGCCAGTGTCTGTAAACAGCCAGGGCAGCAGGAAGGTAAGCAGGGAAATGTCCACAGCACCTTCCCACCCTCCTGCCCTCAGTCACAAGGACCCCCTGGGAGGAGCAAGGTTGTAGCTCCCCAGGTGATAATCAAAGTTGCAGGACACCTTCCATGCCTGCCTTGGTTTGGCCATGGCATCCCCTCATGCTCTGTGCACCTTCAGGTAAACCCAGAGCCACAACCATCCCCCAATCCCAAGCCCCCTTTCCAGCTTGACAGAGGATGGGCACTGAAAGGCACCTTGGCATTGGCATCTGCTGAGCCTCCAGCATCTCTGCTGGGCTCCAGGGAAGGTGGCCCTGTGGTCACCACAATCAGGAGGAGTGGTCTGCAGGGTCAGGTGATGGTGGGCATGGGCACCTCCTTATTTCTGCCAAGGGCTGCCCCAAGCCCCAGCACCTGCTTTCAGGTGGGAGCTGGGTGAAAGGGGCTTGGGAGGCAGCCAGTGCCACAGAATCATGGAATGGTTTGAGTTGAAAGGGACCTTTAAAGGTCACCCAGTCCAACCTGACAGCACTGAAGAGGGACATCTGCAACTAGAGCAGGTTGCTCACAGCCCCAGACAACCTCACCTGGAATGGTGCCAGCCATCTCCCACCTCTCTGGGCAACCTGGGCCAGGGTCTCAGCACCCTCAGTGTCAGACATTTCTCCCTTCTCTCCAGTCAGATGAATGGAAGGGGTCACTGGAGCCTGCTTCTGGCAAAACCTCTGGGCATGGAGGTTGGAGGTAGCTTGAGAGAGGCAGAAGGACTGGCGCCTCCACAGGGACCCTCAAACACCCATGCTGTACACTTGAGGCTTTTCTGCCTCCTTTCTCCACCTGGGTCTCCCTGTCTCAGCCCAAGCAGCAGCAGGAAGGTCCCCATTTACACACAGCAAGGGCTGATAGGGCAAGACCAAACATTTCCCCCCATATGCTGCCCTCCCACCCACCACTGCTGGTCACAGAGGGAAAGAGCCAGAGGGAGAACTACAGAAGCATTCCATGGTTCACCTTCCCACCATGAGAGCCTGGGCTGCTTCCAGTAGATCACAGAATCTTAGAATCATTTTGGTTGGAAGAGACCTTTTAAGATCTTCAAGTCCAACCCTTAACCCAGCACTGCCAGGGCACCACCAAACCCTGGCCCTCAACACCACATTCTCCACAGCTTTGAAACCCCTCCAGGGATGGAGACTCCACCACTGCCCTGGGCAGCCTGGGCCAGGCCTTGACAACCCTTTGGGGAAGAAATTGTTCCTAGTTTCCAACTCCCCTGGTGCAGCCTGATGCTGTTTCCTCTTGTCCTATCACTTATCCTTACGAGTAGAGACCAACCCCACCTGGCTCCAACTTCCTTTCAGGGAGTTGTAGAGATCCAAAAGGTCTCCCCTCAGCCTCCTCTTCTCCACACCAAACACCCCCAGCTCCCTCAGCTGCTCCTCCCCAGCCCTGTTCTCCAGACCCTTCCCCAGCTTTGTTGCCCTTCTCTGGACCTGTTCCATCGAGGAGGAGCAGCAAAGGTAAAGCCAGGAGCTTCAGAAAGCTCAACACAGGTACAGAGACAGACAGACAAATTCCCTCCTCTCCCAGGGTTTTAGAAGTCAAACAAGGAAGGAGGAAACCCAAAGACTGAACAGGAGCAGTTTGCTGTGGACATTTAACCACCCCCAGCACAACCTGCAGCTGTGAGAACTGCTCAGAAAGCTGAAGTGAAATTATCGTCCTCAGAGGCAAGAGAGGGAGAGCCCAGAGCCACACCAGCCTGGGGGGATGATATAAACCAGAGCAAGACTGACTGCTTTAGCCCCAAAGCATCCCTTTCAAACCTGGCCCAGTCCCATTCCTAGGACACCTCCTGGAAAAACAGGACTGGAAACTAGGAGAGCAGCTTTGCTCTAGTGTAGTGTCTCCAGCAGGTGGATGTGGCCACAGCACCTTCCCTGGTTGAGAGAATGAGCAAACCCTGGCAGGGGAAACATTGCACTGGGGGGTCCCTGCCAAAAATGACCATGGTCCCATCTTGGTACAGCAGATGCAGCCCAGGCAGAGGGAGATGGAGCAGCAGGGGCAGGAGAGTGGTGAGATGAGCCATGGGAGAGCTCAAACTAAGCACTGGCAGAGAAGAGGACCACAGGGATGTCACCCTCAATGATGAACATGATTAGGAGTTCCCTTTATGCAAGACAGGCTCCTTCCCTCCAGTCCTCCAGGGTGGGGAGAAGAAGCTGAAGCTCTGGAGAGGAGCTCCACCAGCACATGGGTGGTGCTGGGAGAAGCTGAAGCTGTGGAGAGGAGTTCCACTAGCACATGGGTGGTGCTGGGAGAAGTTGAAGCCACGCAGAAGAGCTCCACCAGCTAATACATAGTGCTGGGAGAAGGAGTTGAAGCCATGCAGAGGAGCTCCACCAGCACATGGGTGGTGCTGGGAGAAATTGAAGCTGTGGAGGAGCTCCACCACCACATGGATGGTGCTGGGAGAAGGAGTTGAAGGTGTGGAGAGAAGCTCCACCAGCACATGGATGGTGCTGGGAGAAATTGAAGCTGTGAAGAGGAGTTCCACCAGCACACAGATGGTGCTAGAAGTTGAAGCCATGCAGAGGAGCTCCACCAGCACATAGATGGTGCTGGGAGAAGTAGTTGAAGGTGTGGAGAGGAGTTCCACCAGCACATGGGTGGTGCTGGGAGAAGGAGTTGGAGCTGTGGAGGGGAGCTCCACCAGCACATGGATGGTGCTGGGAGAAGTTGAAGCCATGCAGAGGAGCTCCACCAGCACATGGGTGGTGCTGGGAGAAGGTGTGGCTGTGGAGAGGAGTTCCACCAGCACATGGGTGGTGCTGGGAGAAGCTGAAGCTGTGGAGAGGAGTTCCACTAGCACATGGGTGGTGCTGGGAGAAATTGAAGCTGTGGAGGAGCTCCACCACCACATGGATGGTGCTGGGAGAAGGAGTTGAAGGTGTGGAGAGAAGCTCCACCAGCACATGGATGGTGCTGGGAGAAATTGAAGCTGTGAAGAGGAGTTCCACCAGCACACAGATGGTGCTAGAAGTTGAAGCCATGCAGAGGAGCTCCACCAGCACATAGATGGTGCTGGGAGAAGTAGTTGAAGGTGTGGAGAGGAGTTCCACCAGCACATGGGTGGTGCTGGGAGAAGGAGTTGGAGCTGTGGAGGGGAGCTCCACCAGCACATGGATGGTGCTGGGAGAAGTTGAAGCCATACAGAGGAGCTCCACCAGCACATGGGTGGTGCTGGGAGAAGGTGTGGCTGTGGAGAGGAGTTCCACCAGCACATGGGTGGTGCTGGGAGAAGCTGAAGCTGTGGAGAGGAGTTCCACTAGCACATGGGTGGTGCTGGGAGAAGTTGAAGCTGTGGAGGAGCTCCACAGCACATGAATGGTACTGGGAGAAGATGAAGCCATGCAGAGGAGTTCCACCAGCACATGGGTGACAGCAGCCTTCACAAACCTCAACCATGACCCCTTAATGATTTTTCAGGTAGTGATGTCTATCCTGGAGGCACAGGAAGGCCTTGACCTGCCTTAGAGGTCTCCTTGTAGTGATGCTCTGGCTGCAGCAGGGAGTCAGGGCTGAGGGAAGAAGCCTGCCTGGTGCATCAAGACACCACAGAGCTCTTCCAACCCAGCTGACTCCTCTTGGCTCTTCCCAACACACCCATGTGGGCTTCTCCCCTCTTCCTTTTGGTCCTGGGGGAAACCTGCATCCCCCTCTGGCATCACCATCAGTCCAGCCTGGGGGAGGAGTCAAGCTGTGAGGTCCACAAAGATGGCATTGGCAGTGGTCTGTCCAAAGATGAAGGCTCCGAGGGTGACCATGAACACCCCGTAGCTGACGTAGGCCCACCAGCTGCAGGGGCAGGACAGGCTGTGGTTAGAGGGGACCTGCACCCCAGGACACCCCTAGGGCAAGCAGGGAGGGAGGAAGCAGGTTTTGCTTACCTGATTGCCCTGGTTTCTTGGATCTCAGAGAGCTTGGCTTGAATCAGGCAGAGCCCTGAAAGGCAGGAGAAGCAAATTAGGACCGAGACAAAGACATTTGTCCTTCTCCAGAGACCTCTGCCACTGCCAGCCTGCTCCCTCCCTTCAGAGAACAGAAGCAGAGAATCAGTCAGGGTTGGAAGTGAGCTCAAGGCTCAGCCAGTTCCAACACCCCTGCCATGGGCAGGGACACCTCACACCAGATCAGGCTGGCCAGAGCCTCATCCAGCCTGGCCTTAAACACCTCCAAGGGAGGGGGCCTCAACCACCTCCCTGGGCAACCTCTGCCAGTCTCTCACCACCCTCCTGGGCAAGACTTTCTTCCTCACATCCAATCTCAATCTCCCCACTTCCACTTTTGCTCCATTCCCCCAAGTCCTGTCACTACCTGAGACCCTAAAAAGTCCCTCTCCAGCTTTCTTGGAGCCCCCTTCAGATCCTGCAAGGCCACCAGAAGGTCTCCTGGGAGCCTTCTCCTCTCCAGCCTGNCCAGCCCCCCCAAGTCCCTCTCCTCAGGGCTGCTCTCCAGCCACTCACTGCCCAGCCTGGATTGGTGCTTGGGGATTGCCTCGACCCATCTGCAGGACCTAGCCCTTGGTCTTGTTGAACCTCATGAGGCTGGCTTGTGCCCATCTCTCCAGCCTGCCCAGGTCCCTCTGGACGGCATTTCTTCTTCAAGACACAAAGCCAAAAGACCTCTGCCAGCACCCAGGCACCCCAGAACACCCTACCTGGGAAGACAAAGATGAAGCAGGCAGCCAAGCCCCCGATGACAGAGATGACTTTGCCGATGTCTGGGATGAAGAGCGCCAGCAGGAGGGTGAGGAGGAACCAGGTGAGGGTCTGCAGCAGGCGCCTCCTGCGCTCCCGAACCACGTCCTCCTCCACTGTCACCCCGGTGTAACGCAGCCACAGCCCCTCCAAGACAGCCCTGGAGGCACAGAGCCAGGGCAGGAGGGCTTCCTGCTGCCATCCCCTCCCTGCCCACCCCAGCTCCCACCTCCTCCCAGCGCTCACCGGCCGCAGAAGTGCAGGATGGGGTAGGAGGTCAGCACGCAGAGGATGATGAAGGCCCGGGCCAGGGCAATGGGGATGTCGTTGGAGGGGTAGGACATCAAGACATCCTGCTCCACGCTGGCCCCAAAGGTCAGGAAGCCACAGACACCTGCTAGGAAGGGAGCAGTTAGAGGGGGATGGGGACAGGCTTCCTCTTGAGGCGTGCTCCAAACCCCATCCTCCCCCAGCTCCATCAGCTGAAGTTTGAATGGGGGGAGACAAAGGCCCAAAGTTGCCTCCCCCTCCCCACTGGGGACTTGGGAGGAGGAGGAGGAAAGGTAAATGTGGTGGGTTGAAAATTTCCCCCACTGCCCCCCAACATTAAATTTGCAAGAGCAGCTCAGCTGGAAGCAAATGGAAGCTATGTTTACAAGCAAAACTACAATCTACAGTGGAATGCAATGAACACGGACAAAACACACAGGATTTGCAACACTGACAGGGATTTAGAAGCATAGAATTGTCAGAGTTGGAAGGGAGCTCAAGGCTCAGTCAGTCCCAACCCCCCTGCCATGGGCAGGGACACCTCACACCACAGCAGGTTGCTCACAGCCACCTCCAGCCTGGCTGCAAAAACCTCCAGGGATGAGGCTTCCACCACCTCCCTGGGCAACCTGTGCCAGTCTCTCACCACCCTCCTGGGGAAAAATTTCTAACATCCAATCTGAATTTACCCATTTCTATTTTTTTCCATTCTCCCCAGTCCTATCACTCCCTAACACCCTAAAAAGTCCCTCTTCTCCAGCTTTCTTTTGGCCCCCTTTAGATACTTCTTCCTAACATCCAATCTGAATCTACCCATTTCTATTTTTTTTCCATTCCCCCCAGTCCTATCTCTCCCTGACACCCTAAAAAGTCCCTCCCCAGCTTCTCCCCCCTGCCTTCCCCTTGGCCCCCTGTACACAAAGGGTCAAGAGAAAGGAGCAGAGAGTTGTTTGAACTTAGCCAAAACAATGCAGCCAAGGTCAAGCAGAAGCCAGTTAGCCTCTCCCAGCCTGAGGAAGCGAGGAGAGAGACTGCTTTGCACAACTAGTTATAAGTCCTTTCTCTCTTCCAATGGGATTGTTTAGAATTTACCATTGGTTTCCTTTTCACACCCAAGAGTGATTTGTTTACAATTCTACCACTTTCTGTTCATAGATCTGTGGAATATTTTTCAAGGCATAGCCTAAAACTACCACAGGAAAACCCTTGCCCATTCTTCCCACCCAGGAGCTGAAGTCCCCCGCATGGATTCACCCCTGGGGGGAAGCCCATGCTGGGATTTGGAATTGGGATGGGTTGGGTTCTTTCTGCCCAGTCTATATTGGCACTGGACACGTTGTCTAGGGAAAAATCTTAAACAGAGTGGCCAGAAAGTGGTCTGGGGATCACTTTGGGATCATTTTTGGCGCTTGTTTTGGACTCGCTCTGCTCTCGCTCTGGATTCGTGGTGAAACTGGAGAGATCCTATTACAAGAGTCTATGACAAGAAAGATCTGGAGGGGCTGGAAGGTGTCCAGAGAAGGGCCAGGAGGAGGAGCAGAGGGCTGGAGCTGCTCTGCTCTGAGGACAGCCTGAGAGAGTTGGGGTTGTGCAGGCTGGAGAGGAGAAGGCTCCCAGGAGACCTTCTGGTGGCCTTGCAGGATCTGAAGGGGGCTCCAAGAAAGCTGGGGAGGGACTTTTGAGGGTGTCAGGGAGTGATAGGAGTGGGGGGGATGGAGCAAAAGTAGAAGTGGGGAGATTGAGATTGGATGTGAGGAAGAAATTCTTGCCCAGGAGGGTGGTGAGAGCCTGGCAGAGGTTGCCCAGGGAGGTGGTGGAAGCCTCCTGCCTGGAGGTTTTTGCAGGCAGGCTGGAGGTGGCTGTGAGCAACCTGCTGTGGTGTGAGGTGTCCCTGCCCATGGCAGTGGGTTGGAACTGTCTGAGCCTTGAGCTCCCTTCCAACCCTGACAATTCTATGATTCTATGATAGATCAGCACTGGGTCCTGGCTTCTCCCTGGACCTGCCTACCCTGGTGCTGGAGCAACCCTGCCTGGTGTAAATCTGCAGCTGTTGGCTGGCACCGGCTGGCAGCGCAGCTTCCCTTGGACTGCTCAGACAGTGCTGCTCCATGAGTTTTGCCTCGTGGGAGCCTTGTCTAAGGACACTTGAATTTTGGTGGGTCCCCTTTTCCTTTGGATTTGTGCCCTGTGATGCACACATTTGGATTTTAAACTTACAGTTCTGGAGCCTGCCACCCAGGAGACCTAAGGGCTATCCAAATTCCTGCTCTGTTCTCGTGAGTAAAATCTGACTCCACAGCTTTTCCCTAGGGTCCTGGCTTGCCTTTGATTTTTGTTAAGTGGGGGCAAAGCTATTTTTGTGGCTTAGCCTTTTCCATTTTGTGATTTCCCTAAATTGTACTAAAATTGCCCTAAATTGTACTAAAGTTGCCCTAAATTGTAGTAAAGTTGCCCGTGAGCATCCTTGCAGAATTCATGACCCAACAGAACCTGTAAATAAAATTTTAACCCCAGTGTTGTAGGTAACTTTGGGGCAGGTTTTGTATTTTTATAGAGAAAACTCTGGTTTATATACATTTATATATTTAGAAAGATAACTCTGTTTTTATATATATTTATAAAGATAACTCTCTTTTTATGAAGATAACTCTTTATATACATTTATATATTTAGAAAGATAACTCTGTTTTTATATATATTTATAAAGATAACTCTCTTTTTATGAAGATAACTCTTTATATACATTTATATATTTAGAAAGATAACTCTCTTTATATATATTTAGAAAGATAACTCTCTTATGAAGATAACTCTGTTTATATACATTTATATATTTAGAAAGATAACTCTGTTTTTATATATATTTATAAAGATAACTCTCTTTTTATGAAGATAACTCTTTATATACATTTATATATTTAGAAAGATAACTCTCTTTATATATATTTAGAAAGATAACTCTCTTATGAAGATAACTCTGTTTATATACATTTATATATTTAGAAAGATAACTCTGTTTATATGTATTTAGAAAGATAACTCTGTTTATATAAATATTTAGAAAGATAACTCTCTTTTTATGAAGATAACTCTCATATATATTTATACATTTAGAAAGATAACTCTGTTTATATGTATTTATAAAGATAACTGTTTATATATATTTATAAAGATAACTTTATATATATTTATAAAGATAACTGTTTACATACATTTATATATTTATAAAGGTAACTCTATATATATTTTTAAAGATAACTCTCTTCTTATGAAGATAACTCTGTTTATATATATTTATATATTTATAAAAACAACTCTGTTTATACATATTTATATATTTATAAAGGTAAGTCTCTTTTTATGAAGGTAACTCTGTTTATAAATATTTATATATTTGTAAAGATAGCTCTCTTTTTACAAAGATGACTCTTTATTTATAAAGATAACTATATTTATATATTTATAAAGATAACCATTCTTATAAAGATAACTTTAGGTATTTTTATAAAGATAACTCTCTTTTTATAAAGGTAACTCTGCTTATATATATTTATGTATTTGTAAAGATAACTCTCTTTTTACAAAGATAACTCTTTCTATAAACAGAACTCTCTTTTTATAAAGATAACTGTATATTTATAAAGTTAACTATATATTTATAAAGTTAACTCTATATTTATATCTTTATAAAGACAACTCTATTTTTATAAAGATATCTCTTTATCTTTATATATCTATAAATACAACTATTTTTATAAAGATAACTCTATATTTATATATTTATAAAGACAACTCTATTTTTATAAAGATATCTCTTTATCTTTATATATCTATAAATACAACTATTTTTATAAAGATAACTCTATATTTATATATTTATAAAGACAACTCTATTTTTATAAAGATAACTGTCTTTATATATTTCTATAAAGACAGAGAGTTATCAATATAAAAATAACTATTTTTATAAAGATAACTATTTTTATAAGGATAACTATATATTCATAAAGATAACTCTATTTTTATAAAGATACTATATAGTCATAAAGATAACTCTATCTAGTTATAAATATAACTATTCTATGAAGATAACTATCTTTATATAAAGATAACTCTATCTTTATATATGATAATGATAACCATTTTTGTAAAGATAACTCTATGTGTTTATAAAGATAACTCTATGTATTTATATTTCTATAAAGATAACTCTATTTATCTTTATATATCACAGTCTCACAGTACATCAGAGGTTGGAAGGGACCTCAAGGAGATCATCAGGTACAACCCCCCTGCCAGAGCAGCATCACTTAGGGTAGTCTGCACCTGAATGCATCCAGATGGGTTTGGAAAGTCTCCAGAGAAGGAGACTCCACAACCCCCCTGGGCAGCCTGCTCCAGGGCTCTGTCACCCTCACTTAAAGAAGTTTCTCTTCATGTTGAGCTGAAATCTTCTATATTCTGGTTTGAACCCACTGATCCTTGGCTTATCACTGTGAACCACCCAAAAGAGCCTGGCCCCCTCCTCCTGACCCCCACCCCTCAGCTATTGATAGACATTGATCAGATCCCTCTCAGTCTTCTCCTCTCCAGACTAAACACCCCCAGGGCTCTCAGTCTCTCTCCACAGGGGAGATGCTCAAGTCCCCAAACCATCCTCCTGGCTCTCCCTTGAACTCTCTCCAGCAGGTCTCTGTCTCTCTTGAACTGGGGAGCCCAAAACTGGACACAGGATTGCAGCTGTGGTCTCAGCAGGGCAGAGCAGAGAGGTAGAAGAACTTCCCTAGCCCTACTGGACACCCTTCTTGCTGCCCCCCAGGACCCCATTGGCTTTCTTGGCCACAAGAGCACATTGCTGTCCCATGCAGAACTTGCTGTCCACCAGCACTCCAAGGTCTTTCTCTGTGGAGCTGCTTTCCAGCAGGGCAGCCTCTAACCTGTCCTGGTGCCTGCTGTTGTTTCTCTCTCCTCTTTATTTATAAAGAAAACTATTTTTACAAGGATAACTCTATATATTTATATATTTATAAAGATAACTCTATTCTTATCAAGATAACTCTATGCATTTATAAAGGTAACTCTATTTTTATAAAGATAACTCTCTCTATATTTATATATTTATATATTTATAAATATAACTATTTTATGAAGATAACTATCTTTATGCAAAGCTAACTCTTTATATATAATGACAACTATTTTTATAAAGATAATTCTATTTATCTTTATATATTGATACAGACAACTCTTATTTTTACAAAGATAACTATCTTTACATATTTAGATAAAGACAGAGAGTTATCTTTATAAAAATAGTTATCTTTGTATTGATATATTTATAAAGATATCTATTTTTAT
>VXBD01002580.1:105073-123813 GCA_013399975.1 Indicator maculatus | reverse complement strand
GGGCTGCTGAGGGGCTGCTCTGCACCAGTGTCCTCTAAGTGCAGAGTGAATGCTGAGGGGCTGCTCTGAGCCGGCAGCCAGGGCTGCACCAGCAGTCTCCCAGCAGACCTCTGTGGGCAGCAAACGGGCAAAGCGTCCACCTGCAGAGGGTGGCCTGAGGCCTTGCTCTGTCGTTTCTTAATGAGATAAAAAGCTAAAGAATGCATCCAGAAAGATTGCATGGTAGGCTGCACATCAGCTTTTTGGGTTTGTCACCGTTCAAAGGCCATTCCATGTTTAGAAGGAGATGCTGGAGGCCTAAAAGAAACACTTGATAAATTGTTTTGCCAGCCTAGAAAGCCAGTGTCTGTGAGCTGATTCTTTTTTACACTGAGACTACTTCAGGATCCTCTGGCAGTCTAAAAGCAGGCTCACAGGCTGGGTAAATTACATTTATAACTACTTTTAAGTCTCATTTGCACTGCAAGAGCATGTTCCAAACCCCAAGCTCTTAAAATATCAGATGCAAAGATGTTTTTATTTAGTGTTTTAAGGAGTGCTTGTGCAGGCTGTAAGTGGGTATCATTGCCGTGCAACAGCACTGTGCTAGTACAGCAAATAAACCACAAAAGGGACAATGTTTGCTTTGCAGCCTAAGTGAAAGGTGAATTGCACCAATCCCTTTTATCTCATCTTGAGATGCAAGTCATGCAGGCAGGAATCCCATATTTAGGAGCCAAGTGGACTTCCTCCTCTTCCACCTTCCTCCATCTATTAATTCTATCACCACTGCTTATATCTGGAGGGTGATTTCTTCTCTTACTCGTGTAAGGAATAACCCAGGAAGAAATCCACCTTTGTGACTGTCTACCTTTATGCCTAGAACTATGTCAGCAGTGTAACTGTCTTCTTCCAAACAGCTAATGGCCAGTGGAACCAGTGGGGGCATTGGAGTGGCTGCTCCAAGTCCTGCGACGGTGGCTGGGAGAGGCGGATCAGGATCTGCCAAGGTGCTGCTGTGACTGGGCAGCAGTGTGAAGGAACTGGAGAGGAAGTCAGACGGTGCAGTGAGCAAAGGTGTCCAGGTGAGATGCAAAGAGAATCACTTTTATCATCTTGCATTGCAGCATGGTCCACAGGAGGCCATGAAGAGGATCAGGGGGTGGGAGGCCATGAAGAGGATCAGGGGATGGGAGGCCATGAAGAGGATCAGGGGGTGGGAGGCCATGAAGAGGATCAGGGGCAGACTAAGAGAATTGAGTCTGTTCAGCCTGGAGAATAGAAGGCTCTGGGGAGACCTTAGAGTGGTCTTCCAGTACGTGAAGGGAACTTAAAAGAAAGCTGGAAAGGGATTTTATTATGAGGACTTGTAGGGATAGGATGAGAGGGAATGGATTGAAGCTTGAGGAGGGTGAATTGAGACTGGAGATTGGGAAGAAATTCTTTCTAGTGAGGGTGGTGAGACACTGGCANCCACAGGGCTATAGAGGTTCTGTTCCCCTTCTACTCTGCCCTGGTGAGACCTCACCTGCAATATTGTGTCCAGTTCTGGGTTCCCTAATTCTAGAGAGACAGAGACCTGCTGGAGAGAGTCCCACAGAGAGCCACGAGGATGATTGGAGGTCTTGAGCATCTCCCCTGTGAAGAGAGCCTGAGAGCCCTGGGGCTGTTTAGTGTGGAGAGGAGAAGGCTGAGAGGGGATCTGATCAATGTCTGTCAATATCTGAGGGGTGGGGGTCAGGAGGAGGTTGCCAGGCTCTTGGTGGAGGTGCCCAGTGATGGGGACAACAAACAGTGGGTACAAACTGGAACCCAGGATGTTGCACCTCACCATGAGGAGACACTGCTTTACTGTAAGGGTTGCTAGAGCCCTGGAGCAGGCTGTCCAGAGAGGTTGTGGAGTCTCCTTCTCTGGAGAATTTCAAGCCCCATCTGGATGTGTTCCTGTGTGACCTGCCCTGGGTGATCCTGCTCTGTCAGAGGGGTTGGACTGGATGAGCTCTAGAGGTCCCTTCCAACCTCCACCATTCTGTAATTCTATGATTCTCATTTATAATCCTTTACTGGAAAAGTCAACCCAATTTATCTTGCTTCTCAAGGGATCTCTTCAATTTTGATCCAGCAATCCTTATCTGAAAAATCATTTTCTTGTGAGACCCCACCTCAAATACTGCATCCAGTTCTGCTGTTCCTATCATAAGAAGGGCCCAGAACTGTGGGAGAGAGTCCAGAGGAGGCCTGCAGAACCATATTTGTACTGGATTCATAAAGAAATGATCATTCCCAGAGTTGGTGTAGGCTGCCTCTATACAAGCAGAGCACTGAGAGAAGGTTATTGTGAATCATCTTAATAAGCAGACATTCAGACCAGTCAGCTTCTGCTTATGAAACCATCCTTGAGATAATTTGAGTCTTTAAATCCATGCTGCTGCAGCCCAATTTTCCAAGATTGCCACCTGCTGTTAATAAAACACTGTACAGATGTGTTTACAAGGCACACACACACACACTCAGCTTCATTTGCCTTCTGATACATTTCTTTACTGACTTGATGCTGAATTCCAGAGCAGAATCAGGAAGCTTAAAGGAAACCTTAACCCACAGCACCTTTTAACAAAGCTGTACTCCTGCAGGAGCTTAAACATCAGGAACAGACTGCATAGTTCTGTTTCCTCACTCTCGTTTAATAAAGCATCTGGGATTGCAAAGCATGCAGTGGAGAATTTTCCCAAGATTGTATGAGAATTAAATGCAGATTGACATTTTATAAGCACCAGGAAAAAAAAAAACGGAGAAGTACTGCACACTGATGAGGGCTTGAAGTGTAACCAAATGTCATGATTTGTGTGGTTTCTTCCCCTCAAAGAGTTCAGAAAAGCTATTTTGTGCCTCAGTGGTTTCTTTTTATCTAAGGCACTGAAGAACATGAGAGATTAAAATGTTCATTTCTGTCTTATGAGACATTTCTTCCCTTGTGAGACCCCCACCTTGAATATTGCATCATCCAGTTCTGGATGCATAAGAAGGACACAAGGCTGGTGGAGTGAGTCCAGAGGAGGCCACAAAGATGATCCAAGGGCTGGAGCAGCTCTGCTGTGAGGCCAGGCTGAGGGAGCTGGGGGTGTTCAGCCTGGAGAAGAGAAGGCTGTGGGGAGATCTTCTCCCCCCAGGAGGTTGCAGTGAGGTGGGTGTTGGACTCTTATCCCCATAGTAGCAAGTGATAGGACGAGAGGAAATGGCCTCAAGTTGCACCAGGGGAGGTTTAGGTTGGAGATTAGAAGAGACTTCTTCATTGAAAGGGTTCTCCAAGCCCAGCACAGGCTGCCCAGGGAGGTGGCTGGATCCCCATCCCTGGAGGTGTTTCAGAGAGGCAGAGATGTGGTGCTGAGGGCCATGCTTTAGCCCCAGCCTTGGTAGAGTTGAATGGTTGGACTGGATGATCTTGAAGGGCTTTTCCCACCACTCTGATTCTGTGTGGTATTGCTTTTCAGAAATGCTTCCTTCCATGACAACTAAACCTCTACCAGCTCCCTACATGGTGCAATACTTAGGCTTTGCCCAGCCTTTACTCAGGACAAATCCTCAATGTTGTTCTCATCAGGCAGTGGTAGGTAATGAAACATTACTGCAAGCAGTGTCAGGCTGCCTGGTTTGCTAACAAAAACTGAGTGCAGAAGTGCTGTCAGAAGAGCAGCTAATGGGTTCTGACTGAAGGTAGAAGGTTTCTTCAGAGGCAGTTCCAGCTACATGGAATAGAATGTGAGAAGGAGGAATATTCAAATAATTGTCACCAACTAAATAATAAAATGGGGCCCCTGGGTTTTTATTTTCTCTGTTCAGGACATGTTACAAGATGTTCAGAAGCTTTTTTCTGTTGCCTTGGCTCAGGATAATTTTGCCAATGGCATTGATTTAGCATTCAAGAGAGGAGCTGTAGCTGCAGCTTCGTTTCTGAGTCACTGTGTGCTGGTGGCTAACTTGCCTCACCCTTTCATGACCCTCTCCCCTATTTGTTAGTTGCTTTGTCTGTGTCTTGTACAGAGCTTCCTCAGACCCCTGGTGGGTTGACTGCCTCTTGGAGAGCATAGAAACACAGAATTGTTTCAGCTGGACAAGGCCTCTAAGCTCATCAAGTCCAACCATTGACCCAACAGCACCGTGGCCACACATTTCTTGAACACCTCCAGGGATGGGAACTCCACCACCACCTCCTTGGGCAGCCTCTGCCAGTCCCTGACCACTCTTGCAGCAAAGATTTTTTTCCTCATCTCCAACCTAGCCCTCCCCTGGCACAATTTCAGGCCATTTCTTCTACTTCTATCACCTGAGATAGGGAGAAGAGACCAACACCCACCTCACTGCAGCCTCCTTTCAGGGAGCTGCAGAGAGTGATGAGGTCTCCTCTCAGCCTCCTTTTCTCCAGACCTAACAACCCCAGTTCCCTCAGCTGCTCCTCTGTTCTCTAGAGCTTTCTCCGTCCTTGTTGCTCTTCTCTGGACCCATTCCAGCCCCTCAGTGTCCTCTTTGTAGGGAGGGGCCCAAAACTGAACCCCGTATTCAAGGTGAGGCTTCACCAGTGCCCCATCCAGGGAGATGAGATGCAATGTCCTCTCAGCAGTAGGGTCAGAGGAAGACTGTGCTTCTAGATCAGCCACTTGACTCCTTGTTTGTGCTCAGGTAGGGTGAATTCAGGCCTGGCATCTCAGGGTTGGAGGTGGTACATTGGAGTGGGTGTTCTGCGTGGGAGGGTAGTGCTGAATCACCTCCATCGGTGCAAGGGAGGTTGTTGGCTTTTTACTTGCGAGTTTCAGCAAATCCACCTCGAGGTTTGCTGTTTGCTGGTGAGTTTTAGCTGTTCCCTGTGGTTGTGCACAGCTAGCTGACATTTCTCTGTGGGTGTGGTGTGAATTAATTGGGCCACAGTGATAGAAGGACTCCAGCTGACCCTGGGCAGAGGCAGCAGGGCCGGGAGGGCTTCCCAGCTCACGTCGGAACCGCTCCAGCGTGACTGCAACGTCTCCATGGGCAACGTGGGCTGGAGCATCACAGATGCTTTCCTGTGGGTGGATGCCTGGTTAGTCAGCTCTGCCAGAGAGGCTTCAGCTTTGGGAAGAGCTGATTTGTTTTTCATCTGCAGCGCTCTTTGATCCAAGGTGATTGTACTAGGCACTGGAAGGCACACGGAGTCCATCAGGGACCAAGGAAACTTCTTTGCCTAGGCGAAGTGATGCCTCCTCCAAGCTCTGACTTGCTGCTACCCTTCTCTCCTGATAGCTCTGGGGCTTGGGAATGCCTTTTACTTTGAACACAACATGTCAGTGACCTGGCATGAAGGTTGAGGAGGGAGGCTGCTCTGCCTTTCTGCTAGGAATTACCAAGTAGATGCCCCTGCAGGACTTACAAGTGAATGTATCTCACTATCTGCACTGGCAGGACAGATCTGGGGGTGCTTTCCTCAAGTGGAAACCCAAATCATAAGATCATAGGGTATTATGGGTTGGAAGGGGCCTTCAAAGATCATCAAGTCCAACTCTCTTTCCAGAGCAGGAGCATAGAATCCAGTACAGCTCACACAGGAACACATCCAGATGGTTCTTGAAAGTCTCCAGAGAAGGAGACTCCACAACCTCTCTGGGCAGCCTGCTTCAGGGCTCTGGAACCCTCACAGTGAAGAAGTTTCTCTTCATGTTGAGGTGGAGCCTCCTGTGCTGTTGTTTCCATCCATTGCCCCTTGTCCTATCACAGAGTGCAGTTGAGTAGAGCCTGTATTGACACTCAGCCCTCAGATATTTATAAACATTTATTAAATCCTCTCTCAGTCTTCTCCCCACCAGCCTAAAAAGCCCCAGGGCTCTCAGCCTCTCCCCATAGGGCACATGCTCCAGGCCCTTCATCATCCTGGTAGCTCTCCATTGGACTCTCTCCAGAAGATTCTTGTCTGTCTTGGACTGGGTGCAATATTCCAGGTGAGGTCTCACCAGGACAGAGTAGAGGGGGAGGAGAACCTCCCTGGATCTGCTGGACACACTCCTCCTAATGCCCCCCAGGATCCCATTGGCCTTCTTGGCCCCCAGGGCACATTGCTGTGCCATGCAGAACTTGCTGCCCACCAGCACTCCCAGCTCCTTCTCCACAGGGCTGCTCTCCAGCAGATCCCCTCCAGACCTGTACTGCTGCAGTTTATTCCTCCTGCCCAGGTGCAGTGAAGAAAGACATAAAATGGAGGTGAGAGGAGGCCACAAGCATGATGGGGAGGGCTGGAACCCCTCTGCTGAGAGGACAGGCTCCCCAAACCAGGGCATTTCCTTGCTCTTAGGGTCAGAACAGAATGGCAACTGCTTGCTTTTGCTCATGTCACCACATAGCTTCAGTGTATCAGAATGCAGCTTTCCCCACTGGAACAGTGGCCTGATCAGTTGGCTTTTGGGGGCTTTTCTGAAGCAGTTTTAATATTCTAGATCAGGAATATAACCAACTTTCCTTGGCTTTTACCATTAATGGAGCTCTGACTTTTTTGTTTTTAGCAGCCCCAACTGCCTTGATTTATGATTCAGGAGCGCTGGTGCCGAGGCAAATTTAGCAAGCAATTTTTCTGCCCAGCTGTGATTCATATTAGTCTCACTGAGCCATCTGCAAGGTATTCTTTGTCCTCCATAAAGAGAGGGGACAGCTTTGTGCAAAGAGACTGCTCAGGTCCCTCATGCACCTCACTCTTCTCTCAGCAGAAGTACAAACCAGGGAGGATGGAACAGTTTTATGGGTTAGGTGAAATGGGATGGGTAAAATCCATAGCTCCTGCCTCTGCTGGAGATTTCCCTTGCAACCAGAGTATCATAGATTCATAGAATGGTTTGTGTTGGAAGGGACCTTCAAGATCATCCAGTTCCCCCTGCCATGAGCAGGGACACCTCCCACAAGCCCAGGCTGCTCAAGGCCTCATCCAACCTGCCCTTGAACACCTCCAGGGAGGGAACATCTACAGCCTCCCTGGGCAACCTGTTCCAGTGTCTCCCCACCCTCACTGGAAGAATTTATTCCTCATATCCAGTCTAAATCTCTCCTCCTCAAGCTTCAATCCATTCCCTCTTGTCCTATCACTCCAAGCCCTTGTAAAATGTCTTTCCCCAGCTTTCTTGTAGCCCCCTTGGGGTACTGGATGACTGCTANTTGTGTTGGAAGGGACCTTCAAGATCATCCAGTTCCCCCTGCCATGAGCAGGGACACCTCCCACAAGCCCAGGCTGCTCAAGGCCTCATCCAACCTGCCCTTGAACACCTCCAGGGAGGGAACATCTACAGCCTCCCTGGGCAACCTGTTCCAGTGTCTCCCCACCCTCACTGGAAGAATTTATTCCTCATATCCAGTCTAAATCTCTCCTCCTCAAGCTTCAATCCATTCCCTCTTGTCCTATCACTCCAAGCCCTTGTAAAATGTCTTTCCCCAGCTTTCTTGTAGCCCCCTTGGGGTACTGGATGACTGCTATAAGGTCTCTCCCCAGAGCCTTCTCTTCTCCAGGCAGAACAGCCCCTACTCCCTCAGCCTGTCCCCTCAGGGGAGGTTCTCCAGCCCTCTGATCATCTTCATGACCTCCTCTGGACATGCTCCAGCAGTTTGATGCTTTTCTTGTGTTGGGGGCACCAGAACTTGATGCAGTGCTGCAGGTGGGGTGTGAGCAGAGCAGAAAGGCAGAATCGCCTATGGGTGAAGCATTGAATTGCTCCAAGGACAGAATTTCCTTTCTCTTTTCCTCTTCTTTCTTTGCAGTGGGGTTCCAATTTTCCTGAAAGACATGCACTAACACTTTCAAACAGCTCATGGCTTATTCTCTGCTGAACTTGATATGAATTAGATTTCAGCAACTAACATTTGTCAGGGCATTAAGAGATGACTGCAAGCCAGATGCTTTGCTGCATTAATCTAATTGACTCTAAAAAAAAAAAAATCATAAACTGGGAACCTACATTAAAAACAGAAAAAGAGCAAAGGGAATCTACAAGTCATGCCTGGGTGAAAATCAAGCATGAAGCATTGGTAGAAGCTGCTTTGTTCTGGGCACTAAGACACTGGGAAAATATATTTTTTTTCCTAATTAAATGATCTTGCAGTAAGCACTCAAAGGGCAGTTTGGTTTATAGGTACTCAGCCCCACATTATTGACTGTGCTTATTTCATTACCAGCTTGTACTGAAACACACTGCAAACAATGGGGTCCTCAGCCCTCATTTCACCCCTTCAGCACATCAAATGTTTCAGCTGTGCTTTCAGAGGGGATTTGTTCATGTCCAGCTCCAGTTTCACCAAAAATCATTAAGAGTTTTATTGTAGAAGTGTTTCAGCTTCAAATGTTTTAAAGCATCAGCATCTTCTGAGAGATGCTGAATGCTTATTGATCCAAAGACAGGAACAAGGAAAAGATTCAAACCTATTAACCCTGCAGCTGCAAACTAAAGAGTTGTCATTTCCTGAGGAGAATGAAGGCACAGGTTATATGAAATAAGCACCATCACCAAGACAGGTGTCACACAAATATCACAAGTTTGGCCTTTTTGTACTTCATTCTTCAGATTAAGCCAAAGTATGGCCTTGAGCAGCTGAGTCTAGCTGAGAGGTGTCCCTGCCCATGGTGGGGAGGTTGGAATAGATGAGTTCTGAGGTCCCTTCCAACCTGAGCCATTCTGGGATTCTGTGATTCTGCCACTCTGCTCTGGTGAGAGCTCACCTGGAGTACTGCATCCAGCTATGCAGCCCTCACTGCAAGAAAAATACGGTCCTGCTGGAGCAGGTTCAGAGGAGGCTACCAAGATGATCAGAGGGCTGGAGCACCTCTGCTCTGAAGACAGGCTGGCAGAGTTGGGGCTGTTCACCCTGGAGAAGAGAAGGCTCCAGGGAGACCTCAGAGCTGCATTTCAGCATCTGAAGGGGACCTCCAGGCAGGCTGGGAAGGGACTGTTCAGAAGGGCTTGTGGGGATAGGATGAGGGACAGTGGTTTGAAACTGGAGCAGGGCAGGGTTAGGTTGGCCATGAGTAGGAAGTTCTGCACAATATGAGTGGGGAAATACTGGAAGAGATTGCCCAGGGATGTGGTTGAGATTCCACCCCTGGAGACATTCAAAATCAGACTTGATGTGGCCCTGGGCAGCTTGATCTAGTTGGAGCTGTCCCTGCTGAGGGCAGGGGGTTGCACAAGATGACCTTTGAGGGTCCCTTTGATGCAGTCTGTGAAAGCTGTGAATATGTTAACACAGAAATGTCACCATAACTTAGGACAGGACTAACAACTTCATTTTCTGATATAGACCATCTGCTTCCATTAATGTTGCTCTTTAACTTCTCATTTCTCCATGGCAGCACCTTATGAAATATGTCCTGAAGATTATCTGATGTCAATGGTGTGGAAAAGGACCCCAGCTGGGGACATGGCTTTCAATCGCTGTCCTCTCAATGCCACAGGTACTGTCCTGCTTTGGAATTCTTTGATGAATTAAATCTTCTGCACTGTGTTCTGGACAATCACTGCCAGAACCAGAATCATTTCAGAGCCCTGACAGAATTCATTCAGGGCAGGTATGTCAAGGACAAGAGGAAAAGCTGCTGTTAGGAATGTTGGTGAGGAAAGGAACACCAGGGAAGATGGGAGCTCTCTCCAGAGGAAAAAAGAGACCTGGGTACCTGGAATATGGAGAAGGCTGAGGAATTCAGTCACTTGTTGGCTCAGTCTTCACCTCAGTTTGTAGGGCTCCTGCCAGTCTCACTTGGCCAAGTGGAAGGTCGTGCCCATGGGTCAAGGCACTCCTAAAGTCAAGCACAAACTGAGTGATAAGTGGATTGAGAGCAACCCTGAGGAGAAGGACCTGGGGGTGCTGATGGATGAAAAACTGAGCATGAGCCAGCAGTGTGTGCTCCCAGCCCAGAAAACCAACCACATCCTGGGCTGCATCAGGAGAAGTATGGTCAGCAGGTGAGGGAGGGGATTCTCCCCCTGTACTCCACTCTCATGAGACCCCACCTGGAGAACTGTGTCCAGCTCTGGGGTCTCCAACATGAGAAAGACATGGACCTGCTTCAGCAGGTACAGAGGAGGGCCATGGGGATGATCAAGGGGCTGGAGCACCTCCCCTGTGAGGACAGGCTGAGAGAGCTGGGGTTGTTTATCCCAGGGAAGAGAAGGCTCCAGGGTGGTTTTATATCAGCCTGCCAGTACTTAAAGGGCTCCTACAGGAAAGACGAGGAGGGACTCTGTCAAGACAAAAGATGAAGTTTTTAAACTGAAAGAGGATAGGTTTAGACTAGGTAGGAGGAAGGAAGTTTTGACAATCAGGGTGGTGAGGCACTGGCAGAGGTTGCCCAGAGTTGTGGATGCTCCATCCCTGGAATTATTCAAGGCCAGGCTGGATGAGGCTGGGAGCAACATGGTCTAGTGGGTCCCTGCCCATGGAAAGGGAGTTGGAGCTGGATGATCTTTAAGGTCCCTTTGCAACCCAAACCCTTCTATGATTCTATGAACTGGGGAGGGTATGTCAGTAGATATATCACTTCATACTTACCTTTTCCTACAGCATTCCTGAAGCATCATTGCAGAAGCTTTAAGGTCCCTTCCAAACCAAACCATTCCATGATTCTATGAATCCATGACTGCCAGCCTCATGTCCCAGTGTATATATGCATGAAGATGAACCCTGCATATTTAGATGTGCCTCCTGGAATCATGACCTAGAAGAACACATGGAGGTGTTCAAAACACATAGATTCATTCAGAGATTTAGAGAATGGTTTAAGTTGCAAAGGGCCTTGAAGATCATCCAGCCCCAACTCCCTGGCATTGGCAGGGACAGCTTCTGCTAGCCCAGGCTGCTCAAGATCTTGTCCAACCTGGCCTTGAACACCTCCAGGGAGGGGGCATCCACAGCCTCCCTGGATACGAGTGGCTCTGAGGTGTATGTGTAGGTTGTTATCACAGTCTCACAGTATATCAGAGGTTGGAAGGAACCTCAAAAGATCATCAGGTCCAACCCCCCTGCCAGAGCAGGATCACTTAGGGTAGTCTGCACAGGAATGCATCCAGGTGGGTTTGGAAAGTCTCCAGAGAAGGAGACTCCACAACCCCCCTGGGCAGCCTGTTACAGTGCTCTGTTACCCTCACTGTAAAGAAGTTTGTCCTCATGTTGAAGTGAAATCTTCCATGTTCAAGTTTGAACCCATTGTTCCTTGGCTTATCACTTCTCAGCTTTTTTCTCCCTGCGTCACAGGCAGGGAGAAAAAGCTGAGAAGAGATCCATTTGTCAGAACCCATCAGGCAAAGGGCTGAAAAGGACTAAAAACATACAAATATTTGAAATCAAGCAAACCACTGCCACCCCCACCCCCCAGTCAGCACTGCTATTTGTTTCAGCATCCTTTGCTCAGTGTTTCCAAGGCTTTCCCTTCTCCCTGTGCACTGGAGATCCTTGCACGAAGCCGTCCCTGGGGGTGCTTTGCAAAGCAGGGTGGGATGGGAGGTTGTTTTTCTTCTAATAAGGTTCATTCCCTGCAATGCTTTTGACTCCTGTAAATATTTCCTGTCTTTCTTTTGTGACTTACAGGCACCACTAGCAGACGCTGCTCTCTCAGTGTTCATGGAGTGGCCTTCTGGGAACATCCAAGCTTTGCTAGATGCATATCAAATGAGTACAGACACTTGCAGCATTCAGTAGGTGCAAAGCCAGCTTTACTACTTGCTCTGTTTATTCATTTGCTAATCACTGCTGTGAAAAAGGAAAAACAGAACTAAATGGACTGATTTACTCTCAAGTCATTTTCCAGGAGGAAAATGGAGCTAAGAATAATTGATATGATTTTATGTATATATATTTTTGTGTCTGTGGCTGGTGTTTGGAGCTTTGTATTAGAAAGCTGTAGAAATGGGGGGGAGAGGGAAGAGAGATTCCCTTTTTTTCAGGTCTACTCTGTGATATTTTTATATTTTATATTTTTATATTTTATAATTTTTATTTTTAATTTTTTAATATTTTATAATTTTTATTTTATATTTGTATATTTTATGTTTGTATATTTTATAATTTTTTATTTTATATTTGTATATTTTATAGTTTTTATTTTATGTTTGTATATTTTATGTTTGCATATTTTATATTTTTTATTTTATATTTTTATATTTTATATTTTTATATTTTATACTTTTTATTTTATTTTTTATATTTTTATTTGTATACTTAATATTTTTATTTTATGTTTTTTATTTTATATTTTTGCATTTTATAATTTTTATTTTATATTTTTATATTTTATAGTTTTTATTTTATATTTGTATATTTTATACTTTTAATAATTTATATTTAATAGTTTTATTTTATATTTTTTAATTTATATTTTTTATATTTTATATTTTGGGTTGTATAGAAAATGAGATGTGAGTAGATTTCTACCTGCTGTTGAATCTTGTGACACCTGGAATTCTTTAGTTGCACACTAAGAAGTTGAAATATGCTTAGAGCTTGGGGGTTTTGTTGTTGTTTTGGTTTGTTTGGCTTTTTTCTTCCTTCTATGAAATGCAGGACTTCAGTTTAAATTGTAACAATAGGAAATGGTTTTACAGGATAAAGCTATTGCAGTGTCTTGGGAAAAGTAAATCATAGAATCATTCAGGTTGGAGCAGACCTTTAAGTTCATAGAATCATTCTGTGATGCTATGAATCCAACCATTAACCTCTCACTCCCAAACCAGTTACATTTCCTCTCAGCTGGAGTTGTTCTTCCCCTTTAAGATTTGCTAAGACACTAAAGTCTTGGCAAGATGGTTGTTGGGTGTTTTGGTTGGTTGGTTGGGTTTGCTTTTCTCTTGTTTTAAGATGCTGAAATGTGTATCATAGAACAGTTTGGGTTGGAAGGGACCTCCCAAGCCCATCCAGTCCAACCCCTCTGCAGTCAGCAGGGACATCCTCCACTAGATCAGGTTGCTCACAGCCCTGTCAAGCCTCACCTTGAATATTTCCAGGGATGGAGCCTCAACCACCTCCCTGGGCAACCTGTTGCAGTGTTCCAGCACTCTCATGGTGCAGAACTTCTTCCTCACATCCAATCTCAGTCTGCTCTGCTCTCACTTCAAACCATTGCCCCTGGTGCTGGACCTGGAGGCCTTTGCAAACAGTTCCTTGTAGCTCCCTTCAGGTACTGGCAGGCTGCTATTAGGTTTTCCAGAGCCTTCTCTTTTCCAGGCTGAGCACCCCCAGCTCCCTCAGCCTGTCCTCATAGCAGAGGTGTTCTAACCCCCTGATCATTTCTGTGGCCCTCCTCTGGACCTACTCCATCAGGTCCATGCCCTTCTTGTGCTGAGGGCTCCAGAGCTGGATGCAGTGTATGGAAAAGCCACATTGAAGAGTCTTCTTTGAAAACATAGTTGGCCATAAAGCCTTTGAACTAAAGATGAGTCCTTCTTTCACTTTTCTAGTCACTCTTATTCCTTCCTTGGAAATTCAGCAGGGAGCTTACAGAAATTTTTGCCTTCTTTTGCCTCCCATGTTAGAAAAGTGGGAGGGGAAAAAATCAAATAAACAACCAACATCAAAAGCAATGAAGGAAGAAGTGCAAATAATTACAATTTCATGATAGCATTTTACTATGATAGAGCATTATGGTAGAATTTTACTCTGAGAAATACTCAAGACAAGCAAAGCAAAGCAACATTTGATTGTGTGAAGGCAGGCAGGAGCCAGAACTGCCCCAAGTTTAGAATAAACTTGAGTTAATCAGGTATGCTTTCAGGAAGTTGGACTGGATGATCTCAGGAGATCCCTCCCAACCCCAACCATCCTGTGACTTGTTCCTATGTGATTTACTCTGGGTGACTCTTGCTTTAGCAAGGAAGTTGGAGTGGATGATCTCAGGAGATCCCTCCCAACCCCAACCATCCTGTGACTTGTTCCTATGTGATTTACTCTGGGTGATTCTTGCTTTAGCAAGGAAGTTGGAGTGGATGATCTCAGGAGATCCCTCCCAACCCCAACCATCCTGTGACTTGTTCCTATGTGATTTACTCTGGGTGATCCTTGCTTTAGCAGGGAAGTTGGACTGGATGATCTCCCGAGACCCCTCCCCACCTCAACCTTTCTGTGGCTGTGTGACTTACCTGGCTAACCTTTGCAGAGACACTGAGAGTTTTAGAAGAGCTACAAGTCAGGCACTTGCAGAGGCTGCCCAGGGAGGTGGTGGAGTCACCCCCCCTGGAGGTGTTCCAGAAAGGTGTGGACATGGCACTTGGGGCCAGGGATTAGTGGACAGGGTGGTATTAGATTGGTGGTTGAACTTGATGATCTTAAAGATCTTTCCCAACCCAGACCATGCTGTGTTTCTGAGTCTGTCTGACAGGAAGGGGTCATTGTTGGACTGAAGAAGACATTTCTAACCCAGATCAGATTTATCTCTTCCTCTGGATTTCCTTTTTTTTTTTTTTTTTCCAAGATGTTAAGTCAGATTAGACCAAACTGTGAAATAATCTTTGACCAAAGATGATGTAAAAATAGCTAAAGCCTCTTTAAAGTTACACAAGCCTCTAAACATCCTCTTCTGGCTGCACAAAACCTCAGTCTGCTTTGTCTGCATGCAAAATTAAAGGAAGGAAAGTGGATTTCTTTTACACACAAAGTCAAGCTGTCTGTCTCCCTGCTCCTCAAAGTGAACAACAGAGCAGAACTGGAGAACAGAGAGGTAAAGACCTCTGAGGTCACCACCCTGACAATCTAGAGCCAACCTAGAGCCAACCTAGATCCAACCTAGGCTCTTCCCCCCCACCATGCATATGTCAGCTGCACAAATCTCTGCAAAGAGGGCTTTGGAAGGCAGCTGCTGGCAGACACTGCTGCTGCAACAAATGTGTGTGCTTGTGGAAGTGTCTCTGACAGGCCTTGGTGGCCTTCACTTACCAGGGATGGGATTTTAGCAGCTGAAACCAGCAGTGCTGGATGGGTAGGGGGTGAACCTGAGTGTTTTCACATGTTCACAGATTGCAGTAGGTTGGAAGGGACCCTTAAAGGTCATCTTGTCAAACCCCCTCTAGGCAGCAGGGACACCTCCAACTAGGTCTGGGTGCCCAGGGACACATCCAGTCTGATGTTGAATGTCTCCAGGGATGGGGCCTCAAGCACATCCCTGGGCAACCTGTTCCAGTATTTCACCACTCTCATTGTGCAGAACTTCCTCCTGATGTCCAACCTGAATCTGCCCTGCTCCAGTTTCAAACCATTGCCCCTCCTCCTATCCCCACAGTCCCTCCTGAACAGCCTTCCTGGAGGTTCCCTTCAGATACTGAAATGCATCTCTAAGGTCTCCCTGGAGCCTTCTCTTCTCTAAGCTGAACAGCCCCAAGTCTCTCAGCCTGTCCTTAGAGCAGAGGTTCTTCAGCCCTCTGATCATCTTTGTGGCCCTCCTCTGAACCCACACCAGCAAGTCTATGTTCTTCTTGTGCTGGTGTTCCCACAGCTGGACACAATACTCCAGGTGTGGTCTCAGCCCACCTCTCCAGCCTGCCCACCTCTTTCTGCTCTGTGAATGTTCCCTCCAAATCTTGAGTGTGAGCTGAATCCCTTTCATTTCTTACCTGAGATATATAAACCAAAAAGTTGATGGCTAGTCTTACAAAAATGGTATTTCTGAAGTTGATTTAAAGCAGTTGATATCCATAATAGGCATCTAACATGTACATATGTGTGATCCATACATCCTCACAAATCAACTTCACTGAAAGGGTTCTCAAAGCCTGGCACAGGCTGCCCAGGGAGGGGGTTGAATCCCCATCCCTGGAGGGGTTTCCAGGAGGCAGAGATGGGGTGCTGAGGGCCATGGTTTAGCTCCCTCCTGGGTAGAGTTAGGGAATGGTTGGAGTGGATGATCTCAAAGGTCTTATCCAACCAAGTGACTCTGATTCTCTAACCTTCAATCAATATATGTCCTCAGTCTGTGCTTGAGGTCAGGCATCTCTATTTTTTGTTGCTGGGAAAAGAGTGAGAGCAATTAATCAGGAAATTCATCTCTGGTCTTCTGAAGCAGTATCTAGCCCTTCTTCCTTCTTACTCTTCATGCCTCTCCATATGACAGCACAGAAAATCACTGGCATGATAAAAATACAACCCAGGGCTTCTGAAGAGCCTCTGCTCTGGAACATGATGAAACAGTGAAGGTTTTGTCTTGTGGAGCAGAGACTGGCAGTCAGCTCCCATCTTCTGAGGGCACAGTGCCCTGCTGGATTCTCATGTAGGAGCTTGAGTGAAAGCAGTGAAGGGGATGATGCACTTCAGCTCTGCTGCAAACACACTGCCTGGACTTTCCTTGGTTTATTTTACCTTGTGCTCTGTGGAACAGCAGCTCCCTTTTAAAGCTGGGGATAGTAATTAGAGCTCTTTGAGTAACGGAACCAATTAGTCATGAATAATTTATCCAACACTTGGTGCAAGTCAGTCATCAAATGAATTCAACAAATAATGTTTGACCAGATAATGCAGCTGGTTGACTAATGTGGGAAATGATTCACTCAACAAATTAAGGGACAAAAATGCCCAACTGCAGGAAATAAACTCCTGGGAAATTATTTGGTTAGCTCTAATAATAATAATAATAATAATAACAACAACACTTGATGAAACTAATTAGGATTATTCTCACTAAAGCACTATAAATGGAAAATGCCAACTGATGGATAGGTGAGATTGGCCTCCTGGAATTGTGACCCAGAGGAACACATGGAGGTGTTCAAAACACATGGAGTCATGGAATGGTTTAAGTAGGAAGGGACCTTAAAGCTCATCCAGTTCCAACCCCCCTGCCATGGGCAGGGACACCTCCCACCAGCCCAGGTTGCTCAAGGCCTCATCCAGCCTGGCCTTGAACACCTCCAGGGAGGAGGCATCCACAACCTCCGTGGGCAACCTGTTCCAGTGTCTCCCCACCCTCACTGGAAAGAATTTCTTCCTAATCTCCAGTCTAAATCTATCCTCTTCTAGCTTCAATCCATTCCCTCTTGTCTTGTCACCCCAAGCCCCAAGTCCCTCCACAGCTCTCCTGCAGACCCCTCAGGTACTGGGAGGCTGCTCTAAGGTGTCCCTGGAGCCTTCTCCTCTCCAGAATGAACAGCCCCAACTGTTTCTGCCTATCCCCATAGGGGAGCTTCTCCAGCCCTCTGATCATCTTTGAGGCCTCCTCTGGACCTACTCCAGCAGTTCCCTGTCCCTCCTAAGCTGGACTGAACAGAACTGAACACAATACTCCAGTGGGGTCTGAGCAGAGCAGAGCAGAGGGGCAGAATCCCCTCCCTGTGCTGCTGCTCTCCCTGCTCTGGATGCAGCTCAGCACTCAGCTGCCTGCTGGGCTGCCAGGGACCATTGCTGGCTCCTGGGGAGTTTGTCACCAACTGACACCCCCAAGGCTGTGGCAGTTTAGGCTGGGTGCCCTCTGCCACTGCTACATGAGACACGTCTTTGGTGTCCTGGGTGCCCACCCAATAGGGGTGGACACAGGAAACGGCGTATTTCTACCCATAAATCCTGTGCCCTATAACTCCATCTGCAAAGTCATTCTCTTCCTCTTTCTTCCCTCTCTGCCCCCGTGGGAGATGCTCTCTCTTATGGGGTAACACTGGGGGAGTATCTCCAGCCTCTTAGGCCTGTCCAGGCCTAATGCCAGGAGGAGAATGGAAGGGGGGTGCAGTCTCAGAGCTGGCCAGCCTGAGACTTGCCTAGCAGTGGGAGGGGGGAAGAAAGAGCCCTGGGGGTTTTGGGTAGACCCCCAGGTGGGAGAAGGGAGGATTGGAAGCCTCTGGGTACTATGTAAAGGCTCTTTATGATTTGAGATATTTCTTTGCCACTATGCTTTGTAGTGTTTTGTAGCTTCACCAATCGCTTTTCCATTTAAACTTTCTATCACTCTCCAATCCGTTTGTGTTTGTCTTTCTTTTGTCCCTTTCGGGGCAAGAGAAGATCTGTCTGGCCCCAAAACCAGTACAAAGGCCTTCTCCTCCAGGCTGCTCTTGAGTCACCCTTTGCCCAGCCTACGCTTGTGCTTGGGATTCCCCTGTGGACGTGAAACTTCCTGGCACACTTTAGTGTGCATGGTGGTGTTGGGTTGAAGGTTGGACTTTGTGATCTTAGAGGTCTTTTTCAACCTTAATGAGAGAATGACAGAATACATCAGGTTGGAAAAGACCTCAAGGATCATCCAGTCCAACCCTTGACCCAGCACTGAAGGGTCAACACTAAACCTGAGCACCAGGTCCAGACACCACTTGGGACACCCTCAGGGATGGTGACTCCAGCACTGCCCTGGGCAGATCATTCCAATGGTTTCCAATCTTCTCCAAGGTTTCAGAACCTTCTCTGTGAAGTAGTATTTCCTAACATCCAGCCTGGTGCAGCTTGAAATCATTTCCTTTGGTCCTGTTGCTTGCCACCAAGGAGAAGATGCAGCTGAACATGAGGAAGGGAGATTACCATTAGCAAAATAAGCAATAACTTGATGAGCTGAGAGGGGAAACATCTCAGGTGATGCATGGTTTTGTTCTGGGTTTCTTGTATTGCCCTGGTGTGTTTGCAGTGCCTGCAGCTTTGCATGAAGAATGGATGGTGCTCCAGGACTGTTAATCAGACATCTCTGCAGCTCAGAAAGGAACATTGTGCACGGTGAGGCACAATCTGTTAAATGTGTTCTTGAACAAAAAAAAAAAAAAAAGGAGATTGCAGAAAAGAAAGTCTTCCAAGGGTCTGTTTTGGTGTGGAGATGA
>VXBD01002580.1:61201-103902 GCA_013399975.1 Indicator maculatus | reverse complement strand
GAGGGAAGGATTGGAAGCCTCTGGGTACTATGTAAGGGCTCTGTATGATTTGAGATATTTCTTTGCCACTATGCTTTGTAGTGTTTTGTAGCTTCACCAATCGCTTTTCCATTTAAACTTTCTATCACTCTCCAATCCGTTTGTGTTTGTCTTTCTTTTGTCCCTTTCGGGGCAAGAGAAGATCTGTCTGGCCCCAAAACCAGTACAAAGGCCTTCTCCTCCAGGCTGCTCTTGAGTCACCCTTTGCCCAGCCTACGCTTGTGCTTGGGATTCCCCTGTGGACGTGAAACTTCCTGGCACACTTTAGTGTGCATGGTGGTGTTGGGTTNAGCTGATCTGCTCCAGTGGTTCAGATGGAGATGCAGATTTGTGGAAGGACAAGGTCTATGACAGAATCACAGAAAACATCTGGTTGAAAGAGACCTCAAGGATCATCCAGTCCAACCCTTGACCCAGCACTGAAGGGTCAACACTAAACCTGAGCACCAGGTCCAGACACCACTTGGGACACCCTCAGGGATGGTGACTCCAGCACTGCCCTGGGCAGATCATTCCAATGGTTTCCAATCTTCTCCAAGGTTTCAGAACCTTCTCTGTGAAGTAGTATTTCCTAACATCCAGCCTGGTGCAGCTTGAAATCATTTCCTTTGGTCCTGTTGCTTGCCACCAAGGAGAAGATGCAGCTGAACATGAGGAAGGGAGATTACCATTAGCAAAATAAGCAATAACTTGATGAGCTGAGAGGGGAAACATCTCAGGTGATGCATGGTTTTGTTCTGGGTTTCTTGTATTGCCCTGGTGTGTTTGCAGTGCCTGCAGCTTTGCATGAAGAATGGATGGTGCTCCAGGACTGTTAATCAGACATCTCTGCAGCTCAGAAAGGAACATTGTGCACGGTGAGGCACAATCTGTTAAATGTGTTCTTGAACAAAAAAAAAAAAAAAAGGNTACCACAAAAAAAAAAAAAAAAAAAAAAAAAGGAGATTGCAGCAAAGAAAGTCTTCCAAGGGTCTGTTTTGGTGTGGAGATGAAGTAAAATCCTAAGGCTGAGGAAGATCTAGTGGCAGGAGATATCCTTTCTGCAGTTCCTTCTGGATAGTGTTTGCTCACATACTGATCACCAGATTTTAATGAGGAGGGAGGAGTTTTCCTGTTTTCTCCAATTCCAGATGATATACTCAGGATCTGGGTACTTACAGAATTAAAGATGTCCCTGCTCACTGCTGGATGACCTAGGATGGCATCACAGTGAGGGTAGTGAGATACTGGAACAGGTAGCCCAGGGATGTGGTTGAGCTTCCATCCCTGGAGACTTTCAAGATCAGACTGGATGTGGCCCTGAGCAGCCTGATCTAGTTGGAGGTGTCCCTGCTGAGTGCAGGGGGGTTGGACAAGATGAGGGTCCCTTCCAACCCAGTGCAATCTGTGAAGCTGTGTGAATCTGGGACCTTTAAAGGTCCTTTCCAATCCCAAACATTCTGTGATTCCACAATTCCATGGTTCTATGATTCCATGATTCTGTGGTTCCATGACTCTGTGATTCCATGATTCTAGGATTTCATGATTCTATCTTTCTATGATTCCAGGATTATATCATTCTATGATTCTGTGAATCTGTGATTTCAGGATTCTATGGTTCCAGGGTTCCATGATACTATCATTCTATGATTCCATGAATCTGTGATTTCATGCTTCTCTGATTCCATGATTCTATGATTCCATGATTTTATCATTTCTATGATCTCATGCTTCTCTGATGTCATGCTTCTCTGATTCCATGATTCTATGATTCCCTGTTTTTATCATTTCTATGATTCCATGAATCTGTGATTCCATGATTCTAGGATTTCATGATTCTTTCTATGATTCCAGGATTCCATGATTCTATCATTCCATGAGTCCATGAATCTGTGATTTCATGCTTCTCTGATTCCATGATTCTATGATTCCATGATTTTATCATTTCTATGATCTCATGCTTCTCTGATGTCATGCTTCTCTGATTCCATGATTCTATGATTCCATGATTTTATCATTTCTATGATTCCATGAATTTGTGATTCCATGCTTCTCTGATTCCATGATTCTATGATTCCATGATTTGATCATTTCTATGATTCCATGAATCTGTGATTCCATGCTTCTCTGATTCCATGATTTGATCATTTCTATGATTCCATGAATCTGTGATTCCATGCTTCTATGATTTTATTATTCCATGATTCTATGATTTTATGGTTCTATCATTCCATGGTTCTATCATTCCATGATTCTATGATTTGAAGGAATTGTTTCCCTTCATTGGGACAGATGTGGCTTGGGGTTTTGGACCATTTTACAGAATCAGTTCCTGCTCCAGCAGATGCCAAGGGCCTTTTTAAAACCTGTTCCCTCTTTCTGTCTTGGGCAAATCGTTTCCTTTTCTGGAAGCTGAAGTCCTCAGCTCTAAGCAGCATATTTTTAATCTCTTTAAAGTGTGTCTGTTGGTAGGTTAATGGACTGTTATATATAGAAAAGCAGATTAGCTGATGATCTAATAACCCAAATTTAGGCTGTAAAATATTAGGAAGGATTTGTCCTCATTGCTTATTGCCTTCTTTTGATCTGCAAGTAGAAAAGGGCCTGTAATTGCTGTACCTAAAATTGGTTTCTGGAGCTAGTGCTTGGTTCATTGGGACTAGAATTTTCCAAGTGATGTTTTCATCAGAGAAAGATCTCTTCCAAAATCTTCTGAAGTATTATTCTGCATCCTTGAGATTCTGGAATTAGATCAGCCCTTGCACAACTCTGACTTGAGTACACCCTCAAGTTTGCTTTAGCATCACCATGAGAGACTGTGAAGTGAACCTTGTGGCACAAAGGAATTGAGACAGAAGTCACCACCTGGGGGTATTTTGGCTGCTGCAATCTAGAAAACTGGGCTGGGTAATTGTTACTTGGAGACAAACCAAACTTCCAAGTCAGTCTTTCACATTTCTTCTAAGCTTTCAAGTTCATGTTTTATGGTACTTCCTGCAACAGTTGCACAGAAAGAGATTTTCTGGTTTGGTCTTTATAGAAACATGGAACCATTTTGGTGGGAAAAGACCTTTGAGATCACTGAGTTCAATCATTCTCTAACTCTACCAAGACTGGGGCTAAGCCACGTCCCTCAGCACCATATCTCTGCCTCTTGGAAACACCTCCAGGGATGGGGATTCAACAACCTCCCTGGGCAGCCTGTGCCAGGCTTTGAGAACCCTTTCAGACAATAATATTCCCCCAGTATCCAATCTAGACCTCTCCTGGCGCAACTTGGGGCCATTTCCTCTTGTCTATCACTTGTTCCTAGGGAGAAGAGCCCTTTGCTAAGGACTCTGTGACTGACCTGGCTAACCTTTGCAGAGACACTGAGAGGTTTAGAAGAGCTACAAGTCAGACACTGGCACAGGCTGCCCAGGGAGGTGGTGGACTCACCATCCCTGAAAGTGTTTAAAACAAGGCGGGATGAGGAACTTAGTGCCATGGTTGAGTTGATTAGATGGTGTTGGGTGATAGGTTGGACTTGATGATCTTGAAGGACTTTTCCAGCCTGGTTAATTCTGTGATTCTGTGAAATGATCCAGGGCTTCAAGCCACTCATGTGAAACCCCCAAGCTAGAAACCAACTGCTGCCTCCCTAGGGAATGGCTGATTTCTTCACCACTCTCTGTATTACAACAGACACCAGCAGTGAGCAGCTTAGGATCAGAACATGAAGGGTTTTTGAAGCTACTGTGGGATTCATCAGATGATAGTGCTTGATCTTGCCTGCATAAGCAAGCACCTCAGTCTCAGCAGGAGAAAACAAGAGGCTGGAGTGAGGTTGGAGGCTGGTCTCTTCTCCCTAGTCTCAGGTGACAGGATGAGAGGAAATGCCCTGAAATTGTGCCAGGGGAGGGTTATGTTGGAGATGAGGAAAAAATTCTTTGCTGCAAGATTGGTCAGGGAGTGGAACAGGCTGCCCAGGGAGGTGGTGGAGTCCCCACCCGTGGAGGTGTTCAAGGAATGTGTGGCCATGGCACCTGGGGACATGGTTTAGTGGCCATAGTGGGATTGGGCTGAGGGTTGAACTGGATGGTCTTGAGGACTTTTCCAAGTGAAACAATTCTCTGCTTGACCTGCTCTTCTGCAGAAGGACATTGCAACTTCAGCTGGATAAGTTGCCTTTCTTCCTTTCAATATCTGATTTCAAAACCATCCTTTGAATATTTGATTTTTAATATCCAACCAAACATTCAAAGTCTCCATGATCATCTTGCACCTGTAACCTGTATCTGCTTTACCAAAGAGTGATCTCAGCACAAAAGGAAATGTGCTGCTGTTTGCTGCTGCTCCACCTGCTGCAGCAGTGAGCAGCTGAGTGCTCCCTGAACACATTGAAATTCCACACCAATCCGCACTGCAGCCAACAGGTCAACTTCACTAGGGTATGGCCAGAGGGAAAACAAGAGATGAAGGCTGGTTAGGAACTCAATAAAGGAGGAAGTCATCTAATTTTCCCTCTAAGTCTACCAGAACTGGAGGAACCTTCACTTCAGCACAGCTGCAGAATGCCTGCAAGAATTTGGCCAGACAGCTGGAGGCAAGGAAGTGGTCACAGCATCTTACACTTATCCCCCTGCTGTGCTGTCCACTACTTCATTTGCTCCAATCCCCCACCATGGTTCAGCTCAGATTTGTTAAGCTTGTGAGCCACGAAGGTTTTTTTTTCTCTTGCCTAGTGCTTGATGCAGTCCTCCCATGCAGAAGCTCAGAATTCTCAAGAATCTTGGAGAATAGTTTGGGTTGGAAAAGATTTTTAAAATCATTGAGTCCAACCATTCTCTAACTCTACCAGGGCTGGGACTAAACCATGTCCCTCAGCACCACATCTCTTAAAAACACCTCCAGGGATGGGGATTCAACCACCTCCCTGGGCAGCCTGTGCCAGTCTTTGAGAACCCTTTCAGGCAAGAATTTTCCCCCAGTATCTAATCTAAACCTCTCCTGGAGCAACTTGAGGCCATTTCCTCTTGTCCTATCACTTGTTCCTAGGGAGAAGAGCCCAAGCCCCACCTCACTCCAACCTCCTCTCAGGGAGCTGTAGAGAGCAATGAGGTCTCCCCTCAGCCTCCTGTTCTCCACACTGCACACCCCCAGCTCCCTCAGCTGCTCCTCCCCAGCCCTCTTCTCCAGACCCTTCCCCAGCCCTGTTGCCCTTCTCTGGACACACTCCAGGATAATGCTGATTTCCATGAAGAAACCATTCTGGTTTCTCCTAATTGCCAGAACTTTCAGTGTTAAAGCACAGAGTGTAAATGCTGTTGGAAAAAGGCTGAGAGCATTTAAGGCTGCAGAGGGACTGTTTGCAGAGGCCTGAAGGGACAGGACCAGAGAAAATGGTTTGAAATGAGAGCAGAGCAGACTAGAGGTTGGATGTGAGGAAGAAGCTCTGCACCATGAGGATGCTGGAACACTGCAATAGGTTGCCAGCTTGGGGCTCCATTCCTGGAGATATTCCAGGTGAGGCTGGACAAGGCTGTGAGCAACCTGATCTCGTGGAGGATGTCCCTGCTGAGTGCAGAAGGGTTTGGACTTGATGAGCTTTGGAGGTCCTTTCCAACCCAAACCATTCTGTGATTCTCTGATCCTGCCAATAGCAGTAAGTGTCATTGGAATCACTGTATGGAAACATAAAATCCATTGCTTAGGCTCAGATAAGCACGGGAATGGCAGCAGTTAAGCAGAGTCCTGAGTTTTAGGGACACACAGGGAAAGGCAACAGGGGAGGCAACTCATTTGTAGTATGTCCCTTTGTGACCCACAGCCTCTGCCATTCAGTCAGGCTGGAGAGCCAGGAGACTTCACCTCAAGCAATGTTCTGCCTGTCATAGAATGAAAACAACCCTCCCAGAGTGTCATTCTCTTTATCCTCTCCACTCCTGCTCTTGTCATGTTGCATTATAGACAGATAAGAGAAATCTTGAAGATCTGGCCCCTGGTGAAGAAAAGGAAACAACAACAACAAAGAGCTCACACGCAGCACGCCAACGTGAGCAGCCTTTAATCACAGCTAATTGGAGCATTTAATAGCAGTACTTAATAATAATAAAAAAAAAAAGAACAGAAATGATAGTCAACAAGCACAGTGAGAAGTCTAAGAAAAAAAATCAAAATAATAATAATAATAAAAAAAAACCAAAACCCAAACCAAACCAAGAACAAAAAAACAAACGAACGGAAACCCAACACACAAAAAAACTCCCAAACAAAGAAACAAAAAAACATCAAAAAGAAACCCAAGCAAACAACCCCAAAAGAAGTGAGTGGTTTGCAAAACAGAGCTGGAGAAGGGCCTAAAGAAAACAAAAGCGAGGAAGATGGGGAAGGGTCTGGAGAACAGGGCTGGTAAGGAGCAGCTGAGGGAGCTGGGGATGTTTAGTGTGGAGAAGAGGAGGCTGAGAGGAGACCACATTGCTCTCTGCAGCTCCCTGAGAGGAGGTTGAAGTGAGGTGGGGATTGGGCTCTTTCTAGTCTCAGCTGATAGAAGGAGAGGAAATGGCCTGAAATTGTGTCAAGGGATGATTAGGTTGGAGATGAGGAAAAATTTTTTTGCTGCAAGAGTGGTCAGGGACTGGAAGAGGCTGCCCAGAGAGGTGGTAGAGTCCCCATCCCTGGAGGTATTCAAGAAATGGGTGGTCATGGCACTTGGGGCCATGGTTTAATGGCCATGGTAGTGTTAGCTTAACAGTTGGACTCAGTGATTTTGGAGGTCTTTTCCAACCCAAACAATTCCATGATCCTGTTGATATTCCTTCCTGTTCTGCATCTTCAGAACTTTCTGGAAAACGTGTTTAAAAATGATGAGTGTTGGGTGGAGGTGCAAAGCAAAATGCTTTGCAGATCAGGAGCAGTTTCAGGATGTCTTTTTATTTCACAGTACCTTTCCTTACCTCTAGAAGCATCTTCCTAATTCAGGGTCTTAAGATCTGTACTCCCATAAAATGCATTAATGACATCAGTAGTAACACCTGGCCACGAATCCAGCAGGATCTTAAAATACAAAGTAAAAAGAGGGCTGATGGTGTAGTTACTCTTCAAATTAATCATTCCTTTAACTCTTTTATAGGTTTCCTGAGGGCTCATTGTTTTCTGTCCTTTTAGCTGTTAGGTTTGCAGTGATTATTATATCCTAATAAATCTGGACTCCAATGCCAGAAGCTTAGGAGCTCTGACTTTGAAAAGAGGCATTTTTACTGTATCAGATTTTCTGATAAACTGAGGGACAGAGGCAGCTGGACCCTGAGCCAAAGTGCAGTTAAACATTTCAGTAATTTCTCAAGGATGCAGCCACAGAGAGGAGGCAGCTGGAGGCTGGGCTGACAACTGAAGGATCACTTTAACAGCTGCTTCATTTCACTATCTCTTGCCTCATAAATTTCTTTTTTTTTTTTTATTTTTTAATGAGCCTGCCTGGAAGGCCACTAAAAAATGACCTTCACAGGGAACTACAAGGACCTACAGTGGTCACCAAAAGAGCTTTCATGGGCAGTGCCTGAATAGCACAGTGACCACAGCAGAGCAAATAAGCAGTGTGGGGAGAAAGTGTTCAGAGTAAGCCCTCGTGAGAGTATTCTGCATTGTCACACCAAAAGGCTCTCCTGGTAGCTGTGTAACTAATCCACTTTGAAGCAATCCACCTTCAACTCCTATTGACCTGGATAGCTTCATTGGCTTCAGAAATGTTGCTAAGGATCAGGGAAACAGACTTCTGGGTTGGAGGTCAGATGGGGCCTTGAGCAACCAAGTCTAGTCGAGGGATCACAAAATCAATAAGGTTGGAAAAAATCATCAAAGTCCAACCTGTCACCCAAGGCCTCATGACCACTAACCCATGTCACCAAGTGCCACCTCCAGTCCCCTCTTGAACACCTCCAGGGATGGTGACTCCACCACCTCCCTGGGCAGCACATTCCAATGTCTAACAACTCACTCCATGAAGAACTTTCTCCTCACCTCAAGCCTAAACTTCCCCCTGTGCAGCTTGAGACTGTGTCCTCTTGTTGTGGTGCTGGCTGCCTGGGAGAAGAGACCAAACCCCTCCTGGCTGCAACCTCCCTTCAGGTAGTTGTAGACAGCAATGAGGTCTCCCCTGAGCCTCCTCTTCTCCAGGCTAAACAGTCCCAGCTCCCTCAGCCTCTCCTCACAGGGCTGTGCTCCAGACCTCTCCCCAGCCTCATTGCCCTTCTCTGGACACCTTCAAGTCTCTCAATGTCCTTCTTAAATTGAGGAGCCCAGAACTGGACACAGTACTTGAGGTGCTGGACATCTTCCCTGGCTTCAGAAACATTGCTAAGGATCAGGGAAAGAAACTTCTGGGTTGGAGGTTTGAGAGGGCCTTGAGCAACCAAGTCTTCCTCATGGCAAGATGGAAGGGAACTTAGAGATCACCTGCTCCTGTGGCAGGGAGATTGGGGTAGATGTCTGCTAAGGTCCCTTCCAACCTAAGCCATTCTATGATTCTTTTTGCAGGAGGGCTGAGCTGGCTTTTCTGTTGCTTTGCTGAAGTTTTCTTTCTTTATAGTAGGAGAAAGTTTCCCCCCATGAGAGCAGTCAGACATTGGAATCGTCTTCCAAGGGCAGTCTTAACACTCAGCCTGCTGCAGTACTGGGCCAGCTCGTTGCAACTCCACTACCACCTAGAAAGGTTGGACCTTGGGCCCATGGGGTCCCTTCCAACCTGGCATTCTGTTGAGGATGAAGGAAAGGTGCTCAGGAAGCTGTGTATGGGTGATGTGGCCAAGGGAGGAGGAGTGCTTGCCCTGGGGAGCTGAGAACCTTTACAGTCCAGAAATGTCTTCTACTGTCCAACCTAAACCTGTTCTAGGGCAACTTGAAGCTTAAGCAATCCTGTGGAGGTCCATCTCAATCCCTAACTGCTGTAGAGATAACTGTAAGGCCAGAGACAGAACTTGAGGCAGGCACTTTCCACCCCACTCTTTCATATATGTAGTGAATTTCTAGAGCAGTTGAGAAGGTAACTCAAGTATGAAAACAAGAGAGGGTTTTGCTTGTGTATTTCTGTATAAATTGAGTTCAGGAAAGTTATTTTGAACCTTTTGACCCCTGTATTATTTTTACTCCATATTCTAATGTTTTATTTGTTTTTAGGGGGTTGTGTTTGATTGTTTTTTAGTGGAGGCCCAAGGGCAGGAGCAGATCTGCTATGAGGACAGGCTGAGGGAGCTGGGGGTGTTCAGCCTGGAGAAGAGAAGGCTCCAGGGAGACCTAATAGTGACCTTCCAGTGCCTGAAGGGGGCTACAAGAAGGATGGAGACTGTTTGCAAAGGCCTGCAGGGACAGGATGAGGGACAGTGGCTTCCAACTAGAGAAGGAAAGATTTACATTGGATGTTAGGAACAAATTCTGCACCATGAGGTTAGTGGAACCCTGGAACAGGTTGCCCAGGGAGGTGGTTGAGGCTCCATCCCTGGAGATATTCAAGGTGAGGCTGGACAAGGCTGTGAGCAACTTGATCTGGTGGAGGATGTCCCTGCTGACTGCAGAGGGAGTTGGACTGGGTGAGTTTTGGAGGTCCCTTCCAACCCAGACCATTCTATGATTCTATGATCTTTGAGATCATTTCCAACCCAGACCATTCTATGATTCTATGATCTTTGAGATCATTTCCAACCCAGACCATTCTATGATTCTATGATCTTTGAGATCCTTTCCAACCCAGACCACTCTGTGATTTCTTGTTAAAATAATAGCTTTAATATTTCTTATTTTTGGCTGTGTTCAGGATTTATCCAAGTTTGGGATTTTTTTTTTTCTTGATAAAGTAGGTTCTGATACTCATTTTGTTCTTTTGGTACAGATCAAAGAGCACCTGGCCAAGGGACAGAGGACGTTGGCTGGTGATGGCATGTCCCAAGTAACCAAGACACTACTGGATTTAACTCAGAGGAAAAACTTCTATGCAGGGGATCTTCTGATATCTGTGGAAATTCTGAGGAATGTCACAGACACCTTTAAAAGAGCAAGTTACATCCCTGCCTCTGATGGGGTGCAGGTAAGAGAATCACTCAAGGATAACATTTCACTTTGTGGGGTTTGTGTCAGACTCCTGCATGCCACCTCTTTTACCCACTGAGGAAAATAAACTTTCTGAAGGAGAGGCATAAAAATGGTTCACATCAAGCTAATATCCAGTCTGAAAGAGTGAAAGACTCACAGTGAACAAGACAAATACCCAAATGCAGCACAGCAAGTGAAAAATGTCAGCTCCTGTCTTGGTAAAGTTCTCAGCATCGTTCCTATTCAAGGTTTGGTTTGATTGATGAGGATGTGTTGGCAGTTTGGCTTTTTTTGTTGTTTTCTTGGCTTTTTTTTGTTGTTTTTCTTTTTTTGCACTGGTGTTTTTTGTTCTGGTTCATTTCATTTCAAATCTCCATCCACAGTGTTCAGTTACATAATTCTGGCTTTGCTTCTTCAGTTCAAGTAAATAAAGCTCATTAAAAGTGCACAGCAGGGATGGATCCAGCTTTGGGTTCCCCCATTCAAGGGAGGCAGGGATCTGCTAGAGAGAGTCCAGCAGAGAGCTATCAGGATGATTGGGGGACTGCAACATCCCTGCTATGAAGAGAGACTGGATGATCTTTAAGGCTGGAACTGGATGATCTTTAGGGTCCCCTCCAACCCAAACTGTTCTATGGATCTTCAGGAGAGACAAGATCAACACCTATAGAGAAACAGCCCCAAAGAGACTTATCTGGCTTTGCTTTAGTGGAGTTGTTTTTCTGTAGCCCTGTTGGATGGTTGAGCAATGCATCATGCTTTAAACAAATCCAAATCCCATAGTAAAAATAGCAACTAGAACAATATTTCCCTGGAAGTATTCAAGATCAGGCTCCACAGGGCTATAGAGGTTCTCTTCCCCTTCTACTCTGCCCTGGTGAGACCTCACCTGCAATATTGTGTCCAGTTCTGGGTTCCCTAATTCTAGAGAGACAGAGACCTGCTGGAGAGAGTCCACAGAGAGCCACGAGGATGATTGGAGGTCTTGAGCATCTCCCCTGTGAAGAGAGCCTGAGAGCCCTGGGGCTGTTTAGTGTGGAGAGGAGAAGGCTGAGAGGGGATCTGATCAATGTCTATCAATATCTGAGGGGTGGGGGTCAGGATGAAGGTGCCAGGCTCTGTTCAGTGGTGTCCTGTGACAGGACAAGGAACAACAGGTACAAGCTGGAACCCAGGAGGTTCCACCTCAACATAAGGAGACACTTCTTGCAATCAGGGTGCTGAGCCCTGGAGCAGGCTGCCCAGAGAGGTTGTGGAGTCTCCTTCTCTGCAGACTTTCATTTCAAAACCCATCTGGATGTGTTTCTGTGTGCCCTGCCCTGGGTGATCCTGCTCTGGTTGGCAGGGGCGTTGGACTGACTGATCTCCAGAGGTCCCTTCCAACCCCTACCATTCTATGATTCTATCACAGTGAATTTGATAAGAATTCACTATTTCATATTTAGCTCTTCTCATGCAAGAGGCCAATTAAAATCCTACCAGAGGAGAAAAAAAAAGAAAACTTATTAGAACTATTTTTACCTAATGAGCTGCAGGAGTCACGGTGCAAGGCTTATTCCAATAAATATTTCAGATCAGGAATATTTGTTTCATGTGTATCTGAGTATTTTAGAGACTTTTCAAAGCCTGTGGATGCACAGAGAAAGAATGCTAAGGAGGTAAGCTGCATGTATTATTCATGAAGGAGGCAGTTTCCTGATCATCCATAAATTAATGATGAAGTTATTAATGCAGGGCATGTGTACATATTGGTTTGGATAAAAGCAAGCAGGGATTACAAATCAATACCCTGTGGCATACATGGAGGCAGATAAATGGAGGCAGCTTGGAAAAGACAATTTTTTTTTTCCTCCCAGAGTTATATTTTCAGGTTGTTTGTTGGGTTTGTTTTTTTTCTTTTAATATGCACCAAAAAATATTTAATGTCCCTGTATGTGACTTCTGTAGCCAGCTGAAAGTAATGCTTTTGGAAAAGTTCTCTGGCTGGACAATCTTCTCATTTTTTAATTTATTTACAATCAATTGGGTACTACTCAACAGCTCTCTCAGCTTTCATTTAGTTTCACTATTCAACAGGTTGGGGTTTCCTGGCAGCTTCTCATGCACTCAGCAGGCTGACAGAGCCCAGTGTGACTTCTGCTTGCTTGACAGGCACTACAGGAAGCTGTGGTGCAACCACAGCTTGAGAAATTTCTTGGCACAAGGGGTTTTGGTCATGAGTACAGCAGACTGGGTCATTTGAAGAGAGAGAATTTGGTGATTTCATAGTCACCTGCACTCTCTGATTTTGGTTTTTTTTTTTTTTTCCTGTGGATATAATTTCTGGTGATAGCTTCACCTGCTGCGTCCAAATTTTCCCCTGCCCCTCAGCATTCTTTATGCTCACTTTAATCTGCATTGTCATGGAGTCATAGAATGGTTTGGATTGGAAGGGACCTTAAAGCTCATCCAGTTCCAACCCCCTGCCATGGGCAGGGACACCTCCCACTAGCCCAGGTCACTCAAGGCTTCATCCAACCTGGCCCTGAACACCTCCAGGGAGGGGGCATCCACAACCTCCCTGGGCAACCTGTGCCAGTGTCTCACCACCCTCATTGTCAAGAATTTCTTCCTGATCTCCAATCTAAATCTCCCCTCCTCAAATTTCAAGCCTTTCTTTCTCATCCTCCTCAGCTATTGCTCCTCTTTGGTTTGTGCTGGAGTTTTATGATTATTTGTCAACTTTTTCCACATCTGTTTCTATTAATTATTGGTAATTTTGATGCTTTCATGTCACCAAAATAAACACAACATTTAATGAACACTTAATTTATTATCAAACTCTGCAACTTGTACCACCTGAGTGATCTTCAGGCAATCAGACCTCATTACACAGACTTGGATACTTCTGCAATTAAGGCTTAGACTCTTTCTGCAGGGAAATCAGTGGCTGTAGTGTAGTGCAAAACTAGCTTTGAATCTGCTCTTTAGCATCCAAAGAAGTGTGGCCAGCAGATCTAGAATGATGATTCCTGCACTTTGCTCTGCTTTGCTGAGGCCTCACCTGGAGTACTGTGTCCAGGTCTGGAGTCCTCAGCACAGAAAGGACATGGACCTGATGGAGCAGGTTCAGAGGAGGGCCAGGAAAGTGATCAGGGGGTTGGGAGCACCTCTGCTATGAAGACAGGCTGAGGGAGCTGGGGGTGCTCAGCCTGGAAAAGAGAAGGCTCCAGGGAGACCTAACAGCAGCCTGCCAGTACCTGAAGGGGCTCCAAGAAGACTGCAGAGGGACTGTTTGCAAAGGCCTGCAGGGACAGGACAAGAGGCAATGGTTTGAAATGAGAGCAGAGAAGATTGAGATTGGATGTGAGGAACAAGTTCTGCACCGGGAGGGTAGTGGAACACTGCAACAGGTTGCCCAGGGAGGCAGTTGAGGTCCTTCCTTGGAAATACTGGAGGTGAGGCAACCTGATCTAGTGGAGGCTGTCCCTGCTGACTGCAGGAAAAATGGTGTTCATGTAAGGATAGGTTGCATGTAACAATACTTTGCATTAAAAATAGTCTTGATGTAAAGATAGTTTTCACAGCTTTTATTCAGTTTTGTATCCTCCAATGTTTTACTTGTTGTGAGACACCTACAAATTCCTGCAGTATCTCATAGTTTGCAGTCAGTGTCTTTTCAACCACAGCATCCATAGTGCACTGAGGTTGGAGGTAATTCCTGCTCTCATTTCAGTCATAGATTCATAGGATTTATAGAATCATACACTCATAGAATAGTTTGGGTTGGAAAGGAACTTAAAGATCATCCAGTTCCAAGCCCTCTGCCATGGGCAGGGACACCTCCCACCAGCCCAGGTTGCTCAAGGCCTCATCCAGCTTGCCCTTGAACATCTCCAGGGAGGGTTCACAACCTCCCTGGGCAACCTGTTTCAGTGTTTTCTTGGCCTCATCCAACCTGGTCTTAAACACATCCAGGGATTCCAGGCACTGTGCAGCTGAATGCTTTGTACTTCCATTTAACAGTGAGCTGAAGTTACTATTTGCTTAACCCTGATTTAAACCCCATTTATCCCCCCCTAAAATGACTAAAAATGAAATGCAGGTGAGGGAATGGCCATTCCTCCCAGCCTCTACAGAGTCCTGTGGTTGGGATTCCACTGCAAGATTTTGCAGGGGTTGGGAGGATCCTAATTGCACTCTTCAGCTAAGGTCAGTTGGGAACTTGATGTATATTTGATGAAGGAACTGATAAATTGTAATGGACAGGCTGTGGACAAATCTGCCATCCTGCACAGAAAGTGCTATGTAGCAGGGAAGAAGAGAGGCACAAATTCTCACCTTGCAGAGATTAAGAAACTGGGAATGCAAAGTGGGGGAGAGAGAGAGAGCGCAGACAAACCTGGGAAGAAAGTTTTCCACAAGTACTTGGCAGAAAGTGACTTTTAAAATGCATGATTGGAAAATTAAATTGCTTTTAGGTTTTGTTTGTTTCTTTGTTTTGGTTTGTTTTGTCTGTTTGGAGTTTTTGTGGGGTTTTTTGTTGTTTTGTTTTGTTTTCCCTTTGCAGTTCATTGAATCAGATAAACAAATCAACCATTTAAGGTCAAGGAAATGTTTAAAGTCGGCCCAGGGCAGTGATGGAGTCACCAACTCTGGACATGTTTTAGGTGTTGTGTGGACCTGGTGCTTAGGGACAGGGTTTAGTGTTGACCCTTAAGTGTTGTGTGGAAGGTTGGACTGACTGCTCTTGGAGGTCTCTTCCAAACAGATACATTCTGTGGGGCTGTGAAACACCAATTGATTATTCTTTTTGTCTTGAAATTACTACAAGGACAGAGGCAAATGTAACTTTTTTTTTTTTCCCCCAAGCAATATGCACCTGGTTTCACACAGCCTTTGTGAAAGGAATGCTGTTGGATGCCCTGCTGATGGTCATCACAGAATCACAGAGTGGTAGGGGTTGGAAGAGACCTCTGGAGGCCATTGAGCTAAACCAATGCCAAGGCAGAGTCACCTTAAAAATGTGGAACACACCCAGGTGGGTTTGGAATGTCTCCAGAGATGGAGACTCTACCACCTCTCTGGGCAGCCTGCTCCAGTGCTCCACCAGCCAGCCTTAAATGAAAGAAGTTGTTCCTCATGATTAGATGAAACCTCTTATGTTCAAATTTGTGCCCATCCTGTCACTGGGCACCACTGAAAAAACACTGGCACCATGCTCCTGACAGCCACCCTTGAAGTATTGATCAGCATTGATGAGATCCTCTCAGTCTGCTCTTTTCCAGACTGAAAAGCCTCAGTTCTCTCAGTCTCTCCTCATAATGGAGCTGTTCCATTCCTCTCATTATCTTTGTAGCCCTAAAGATCATTTTTGATGTTTTGGATGGGAACTTGTGACCCTGAGCCTGGTGTTTTCTGTGTGCTGTGTTTATCTGCAAAACACAGAGCTGAGTGAGTTCTGAAAGGAGAGTGAGTTGGAACTAGAACATCACCACCACGAGAAGTTCAGCAAGATTTCAGTGGTTCTTGTGTTACACAGAGCATGGGTATGGAACCTGCTTATGTGGCCAGAAATGAGCAATTAACCATCAGATAAAACCTTCACAGAGCCCTGGAGCAGGCTGCTCAGAGAGGCTGTGGAGTCTCCTTCTCTGGGGACTTTCAAACCCTCCTGGATGTGTTCTGTGTGCCCTGCCCTGGCTGGTCCTGCTCTGGCAGGGGGATTGGACTGGGTGATCTCTGGAGGTCCCTTCCAACCCCTAACATTCTGTGATTCTAATATTATTTCTGTGCCATTTTATCTGTTTGTTCAGATGCAAACTAGAGCACAGGAGGTTTCTCTTGAACTGGAGGAGAAACCTCATGTTGAGGGTGACAGAGGACTGGACCCAGCTGCCCAGAGAGGTTGTGGAGTCTCCTTCTCACATCCCACCTGGATGTGTTCCTGTGTGATTTACTCTTGGTGATTATCCCATAGCAGAGGGGTTGGACTGGATGATCTTCAAAGGTCCCTTTCAACCCTAACCCTTCTGTAATTCTAAGATTATTTTCTTTTATCTCATCTCTTCCACCCACAGAAAATAGGTGGCAGAACTGCCTCTGTAAGAGGAAAAGGAAAACTTTCTTAATCTGTAAGAAGAAAAGGAAAACTTTCTTCATGTCTGTACTTAAGGAGTGTTTATGTCATTAAAAGTAACTTTAATTTTGTCTTGGATTGCTTTGCAGAACTTCTTTCAAATCATTAGCAACCTCCTAGATGAAGAAAACAAAGAGAAATGGGAAGATGCACAACAGGTAAGAGGTGCATTTTGTAACTCATCAGCTTAGAAGATTGGAAACTCTTTTAATAGGACATTGACTGTATCAGAGGGCCACATATTGTCAGAGTAAGTCATGATAAAGTGGGATAAATGGCTTCAAAAAGCAGGTTGCACATACACCTTGCTGTAGGTGAAAGGAAATCCTAACTAGAAGGAGATATATTTTGGGAATAGCTGAAAGAAGAAATTCCATGGCTCTTTGGCTCATTCCTTAGATTCAAATTACATCAGGAATGTGAGACACTTCTCCTGATGATCAAATTTCCCTTCCATTCCATGGTATTATTCAGTGGAGGTGTTCCAGGCCAGGTTGAATGAGTCCTTGAGCAACCTGGTATAGTGGAAGGTGTCCCTTCCCCATGGCAAGGGGGTTTGGAACTAGATGATCTTTAAGGTCCCTTCCACCCCAATCCGTTTGAGGATTCTGTAATGGTACAGTTCAATCTCTTGCCCTTCTCTGGGGCATGCTCCAGCACCTCAGTGTCTTTACTGTAGTGAGGATCCCAAAACTGAACCCAGGACTCCAAGTGTGGCCTCAGAGCCTTTGTTGTAGTAAGGATCCCAAAACCGAACCCAGGACTCCAATTGTGACTTCACCAATGCTGAGGAGGGAGGCACAATCCCTTCCCTGCTCCTGGTGGCCACACTATTGCTGATCCAGGCCAGGATGCTGATCCAGGCCAGGATGCTGATCCAGGCCAGGATGCTGATCCAGGCCAGGATGCTGGTACCTTCTTGGCCAGTTATGTACAGAGAGAAAATGCTAGAGGCAGTGAAGGGCAGGAAAATATTTCTGTCTAAAGAATGATTTTAAAAGGCAGATATTTCAGTATGGAAAAAGCGAACTACACTTATGAGCAAGAGAAGCTTTGAAAATCAGGAGTGGGTTGCACAGTGTGATGCAGGAATGTGTTCACTCATGCTTCTTGTGAAAGGACTGTAGGACACCAATTCCTGATACATCCAGAACAAACAGAATCATGAGGTTGGAAGGGACCTTAGAGATCATCTACTCCAACCTCCCTGCCATGGGCAGGGACACCTCTCAGCTAGACTTGGCTGCTCAAGAACTCATCCAACCTGGCCTTGAACACTCCCAGGGAGGAAGCATCCACAATCTCCCTGGGCAGCCTGTGCCAGAGTCTCACCACCCTCATACTGAATAACTTTTTCCTCAGCTCCAGTCTAACCCTGCTCTGCCTCAGCTTCAAACCTTCCCCCTTGTCCTGTCTCCAGACACCTTCATGCAAAGTCCCTCTGCAGCCTTCCTGCAGGATCCCTCCAGGTCCTGTCAGGCAGCTCTAAGGTCCCCCTGGAGCCTTCTCTTCTCCATGCTGCACACCCCCAGCTCCCTCAGCCTGGCCTCACAGCAGAGCTGCTCCAGCCCTTGGGTCATCCTTGGGGCCCTCCTCAAGACATCTCTTCAGAACTTCTTGACTCTATCCTTGCAGTAGACACCTGAAGCTGCACCTGAGCCCCTGTCATTCAGCCAGCAATCCTGCTCTTCTTTTCTTGGTTTTTCTGCTCCTCTGTGTTAGAGGCAGCTACAAAAATAGAGCAAGTTTGTCCTTTCCTTTGGTGGTGGTGGATGGAGGCAGCAACATCACATGTATGTGGGCAGTTTCCATAAGCAGCACCAAGATGAGGGAACCAATTTAAGCAACTCTTGCAGCCCCACTAATGAACAGCCAGGATATCACTCCTCCTCTTAGCAGCTCTGTCTTCTGCCTCCACCATGCCTGCTGGCCCATGCCTTGTCCACCATCTGGCCCATGAAGATCAGGGGATGACAGTGCCTGAGAGGACAGAATGAGAACTTGGGTGTAAAAGAGGGAAACAACAAATTCCCACTTCTCTCATTGCTGCTGGGAGGAAAAGTGCTGTTGAAAAGAGAGGGGAAGAGTGGCTCCTACTTTTCTGCAGCTCCTCCTCTGTGCCTGGTAGTTCAGTGTCTTGCAGACCTGTGTGCTGCACTGGGAGGCAGGCAGGAACCCAAGCAAACACCAGGATGAGCTGAACACAGGAGCAGTGGAGCTTGGGGGTAAAGCTGGGGAGTTCATTAAATCTTGGGCTCCTGAGCTCCTGAAGAAACCTCTTACTGTTCTTGGGCAGTTGTACAACCAGCCTCAAACAAACTGTTGAAGCAAATAGCTCTTCATGCCAGCTAGGAAGGGAGAACTGGACTCCTCAAGTGCTCCTAAGATTCCTTTTTACCTTCAGCTTTAAACAAACAAACAAACAAAAAGAAGTTTCCTGTTCCAGTGTCTCACCACCATCACTGTCAGGAATTTCTTCCTAATCTCCAGTCTCAATCTGCCCTCTTCCAGCTCAAAGCCATTGCCCCTCATCCTGCCACTGCAAACCCTCCTAAAAAGTCCCTCACCAGCTTTCTTGCAGGTTCCCTTCAGGTACTGCAAGGCTGCTTTAAGGTCTCCCCAGAGCATTCTCTTCTCCAGGCTGAACAGCCCCAGGTCTCATAGTCTGTCCCAAATGGGAGGTTCTCCAGCCCTCTGATCATCTTTGTGGCCTTCCTCTGCACCCACTCCAGCAGTTCCATGTCCCTCTTAAGCTGTGGGCCCCAGAACTGGAGGCAGTGCTGCAGGTGGGGTCTGAGCAGAGCAGAGGGACAGAATCCCCTCCCTGTGCTGCTGCTCTGGATGCAGCTCAGCACACAGCTTCCAGTGACCATTGCTGGCTCCTGGGGAGTTTGTCACCAACTGACACCCCCAAGTCCTCCTCCTGAAGACTACTCTTGAGCCACTCCTTGCCCAGCCTATATTTTTGCTTGAGCTTTCCCCCAACCCAGCTGCAGGACCTTGCCCTTGGCCTTGTTGAATTTGGTGAGGTTGGCTGGATGAGGGGCTCCCCTCTCCAGCCTGTCCTAGGCTGCAGTTCCAGGAGTGCAGAGCAAGAGTTGAATGTTGCCCATCAAATAAAACCTGGACCCTACACACTTAAGAAGCAGAAAGCACCCTGAACAGGTTGTCCTTTCCAGCTCTATTACAAAACATTGGATTGCTGAAAACTGCTCTGTTGCTAGCAGGCCATGACAACCAAAGAGTGGTGTTTTTATTTATGTGCTACAAGCAGAACTTTGAATCATATTAATAACTGTTCTGACCTTTAATGCAGTTTAAAGGATGCATCATTATGGTGGAATGTAACAATCTTTAATGGTTTTGTGATCATAGCAGCTTACAGCTTTGCAAATAAATTGCATTTCTGGGAAATGAGCTAGTCCTTAACATTTTAAAAGTCATACTGGAGAGGCTGCAGGAGGCTACTGCACTTTAGTTTGCTGTGTTCACTTCTCTGCTCCTCAATACCAGACATGGACATAAGGGAATGAGGCCAGAGGAAAGTCAGGAAGGTGTTTAGGGGACTGGAGCCTTTCACAGGCAAGGGGAAGCTGGAAGAAGGAATAGGTTGGGATAGGCTGCCCAGGGAGGTGGTGGAGTCACTGTCCCTGGAGGTGTTCAAGAAATGTGTGGCCATGGTACCTGGGGCCATGGTTTAGTGGCAATGGTGGTGTTGGGTTAGCAATTGGACTGGATGATCTTAGAGGTCTTCTCCAACCAAAACAATTCTATGATGCTTTAAGAGCTGATAGAGTTTTTCTTGGAAGAGAGGAAGCTCAGTGGGGGTCCTGTCAATGATAGAAATTCTTCAGAGCCCCAGAGTAAAGAAGACTCAGCCAAACCCTTCTCAGTGTTGTCCAGTGACAGGACAAGAAATAAGAGGCTAAAACTAAAATACAGAAAGTTCCATTTAAACGCAAGAAAAATCTCCTCACTGTGAGAGTGATTGAGTATTGCACAAAGAGGCTCTGACAGAGCCTTTTGAACATCTGCTGCCAGATGTTCAAAATCCAGTTGAATGTGGTCCTGGGAAAGCTGCTGGAGCTGCACTTGCTCTGTGCAAGGGTCTGAACTATATGATCATAGAATCACTGAATGGTTTGGGGTGGAGAGGACCTTAAAGCTCATCCAGTTCCAACTCCTCTGCCATGAGCAGGGACACCTCCCAGCAGCCCAGGTTGCTCAAGTCCTCATCCAGCCTGGCCTTGGACACCTCCAGGGAGGAGGCAACCACAGCCTCCCTGGGCAACCAGTGCCAGTGTCTCACCACCCTCACTGTTAAGAATTTCTTCCTCATCTCCTGTCTAAATCTGCCCTCTTCCAGCTCACAACCACTGTCCCTCATCCTATCACTACAATACCTCACCAGTCCCTCACCAGTCTTCTTTTAGACCCCCTTCAGGTACTGGAAGGCCACTGTATGGTCTCCCTGGAGCTTTCTCTTCTCCAGGCTGAACAGCCACAATTTGTTGAAAGCCTGTCCCTATATGGGATGTTGTCCAGCACTCTGATCATCTTCCTGGCTTCCTCTGGACCCACTCCAGCAGGAAGTGTTGTCTGCTTACATGGGGATGCAATGACTAAGTGGTTGTTTGACTGTGCTAGAGTGTGGTCTGTGCTAGGGTGTCAGGTAGTGGTAGGACTGGGGGGATAGAACAAAACTAGAAATGGGTGGACTCAGATTAGATGTTAGGAAGAAATTCTTCACACTGAGGGTGGTGAGACACTGGAACAGGTTGTCCAGGGAGGTGGTGGAAGCCTCATCCCTAGAGGTGTCCAAGGTCAGGCTGGATGTGGCTGTGAGCAACCTGCTCTGGTGTGAGGTGTCCCTGCCCATGGCAGGGGGGTTGGAACTGGCTGATCCTTCCAACTCTAACAATGCTATGATTCTGTGTTGATAGATAACAGGAGATGTTTGATTTCTAGGTCTCACATTTCATTTGATGGCATTTAGGTGTACTTTGAAGCTGCTGCTGTGGATGTTAACAGCATTTCTGTCCTTCCTTGGTTAGATCTATCCAGGCTCGGTGGAGTTAATGCAGGTGATTGAAGATTTTATACACATTGTTGGAATGGGAATGATGGACTTTCAGAATTCATACCTAATGACTGGAAATGTAGGTAAGAAATAGGAATTTCTTCTATGAAATTTATGACCTATTAAAAAAAAAAATCAGAAATTGCCAAGTATGTGCAATAGAGTTGCTGGTTCTCTCACAGTCCAGCTTGAGCTGCTCCTCCTCCAGGTGAACTCTGTTGCTTGCTTATCTCCAGTCTGGTTTAACACAGTTTGGATTTGTCTCTAACTCTGTGTCTCAAGATCTAAATGCAAAGCTTCACACTCTAAATAAAATTCAGAGGATGCTCATCCCAACACTCTGAGCTGCAGGGATATCTTAGAGCATTTCCAGGACATCAAGTGTTTCAAATGGCAGTTTAGAGAGTTGTGCTAATGAAGATCATAATGACAGACTTCACACCTTCAGAAATGTTCATTTTGTTGACCTCTCTTTTAGTCTTCTGTTCTCCCAAGGAGCAGTCTCTGCACCTGTTAGGCTGTGATGATAATCAGCATAGATAAGCAATAATTTCTTTCCAATACCCTTCTGGTTGCCAACATAATTCAAGTTTATGGTTTCTTACATCAATTTTTCTATGTGTGGCAGTTTGGAGTTTTTATTCAGATTTATTTTTCACACTTGCTTTTCAGCACTAACTGCCAGGCAATAGAACCAAATAATAACCAAGCACCAAGCATGAAAATTCCTAGCAACTGAATCCCACTTACTAATAGCCATAAATGGTTCTGCAATATCATAGCATTTTCTTAGAGATTCAACAACAAAAGAAAAAAAGCTATTGCTGGAAAAGCTGTTTGGTAAACATTTTATCTTTCTGTCTTCCTTTGTTCAATTCTCTTTCTCTAGCTGCACTTTCATAATGCCAGGAGAATGTTAGGGAGTTGTGTGTAATGAACAGGTTGAAAATATGTTTGTATAGCAAAACCCTCTTTCAGGTTTTCTATCAGCATCTTCCTGCACATATATGTCAGTGAGTTCTTCAGCAGGCATGGACTTGAGGGGTGGGCCACTCACTGGATAAAGAATTGGCTGCATGGCTGCACTCAGGGAGTGCAAATAGAGACCAGTGGTGTCCCCCAGGGGTTGGTACTGGGACCAGTGCTGTTTAACATCTTTGTTGGTGACATGGGCAGTGGGATGGAGGCAGCCTCAGCAAGTCTGCTGATGACACCAAGTTGTGTGGTCCTGTGACAGGCTGGAGGGAAGGGATCCATCCAGAGGGACTTGGACAGACTGGAGAGGTTTGCCCATGACAACCTCATGAACGTCAACAAGGCCGAGTGCAAGGTCCTGCACCTGGGTTGAGGCAATCCTAAGTACAACTGTAGGCTGAGTGAGGAGTGGCTGCAGAGCAGTCTGGAGGAGAAGGCCTTGGGGGTGTCAGTTGGTGACAAACTCCCCCAGGAGCCAGCAATGGTCCCTGGCAGCCCAGCAGGCAGCTGAATGCTGAGCTGCATCCAGAGCAGGGAGAACAGCAGCACAGGGAGGGGATTCTGCCCCTCTGCTCTGCTCTGCTCAGACCCCACCTGCAGAACTGCCTCCAGTTCTGGGGCCCCCAGCACAAGATGGACATAGAACTGCTGGAGAAGGTCCAGAGGAGGTCACCAAGATGATCAGAAGGCTGGAGAACTTCCCTTATGGGGATAAGCTGAGGGAATTGGAGTTGTTCAGCCTGGAGAAAGGAGGCTCCAGGGAGACATTAGAGCAGCCTCCCAGTATCTGAAGGGAGCCTACAAGAAAGCTGGGGAGGGATGTTTTAGAAGGGCTTGTAGTGACAGGACAAGAGGGAATGGATTGAAGCTTGAGGAGGGCAGATTTAGACTGGAGATGGAAAAGAAATTCTTTCCAGTGAGGGTGGTGAGACACTGGAACAGGTTGCCCAGGGAGGCTGTGGATGCCTCCTCCTTGGAATGGTGTTCAAGGCCAGGTTGGATGAGGCCTTGAGCAATCTGGGCTGGTGGGAGGTGTCCCTGCCTATAGCAGTGCTGCTGAAACTACCTGACCTTTATTGTCCTCTCCAAGCCAAACCATTCTAGGAGTCTATGAATTAATTATAAATTGCATGGTCATTTCAAAATGAGTTGGCAGAAGAGAGGAGGGGAAGTGTTAGAGGGTTCCTCTTGAAAACCAAGCTTGCTGTGCATGATAAATGTTTGTTAGTTGTTCTCCAGCTCCTAGTCATATTGGCAGGGCTGTAAACAGCAGCCCCTGTAAAGGCACAGCCTTGGATTGGAGATGTGTCAAAGAACTCAACACAAAGAGCTCTGCCACTCTCAAAATGTTTAATATATTGGGTTTTTTTTCTCAGCAAGCAGTATGGGGAACTTCAGCTTTTAAGCAGTGATTTGTTAGTTCTGCTGTTTACTCTTTGCCCTGTAGTGCCTCTTGAAGCTTCCTCCAGTTGTCAGTCCCTCATTGTGCTGGAGCCTGCACGAATGTATCAAGCAAAAGGCAGCACCCTCCTTGAAATGCTCATCCCATGGCATTGTCTTTTAGAACCAAATAAGAAGCTGAGCTTATTTAAAGAGCAGAGCCCCTGCTGCTTGGCATCTTGTACTGCATCCTGATCTGTTTGGCCTCTGAAAGATGTGGTGGGGGTGGAGGGAGGGAGAGAAGGAGAGGGAAAACACCCCTGGAAAATGTTTTAAGTAGCTGCCTTCGAATAATTTTGTGTCTCTCCATATTCATGGCTTGAAATGGGGAAGAGCAACAGCTTTCCAATGCAATCAGCAAGCCTGCTGTGCACTGGCTAGTCGAGAGAGCTGCAGCATCTGAGCAGCCCTTTCTTTTGATGATCTTCCTCTTCCCACACCAGAAGGTATTTTTAGGCACTCAGGAGTAGGTCTGTTCTTAACTGTGTAACCATCAAAGGAAGAGAAAGAGACTAAGCTACGTGAAATGAATTTTGGAGGCTCAGGGGGGGACATTATTGCTCTCTACAACTACCTGAAAGGGAGGTTGTAGCCAGGTGGGGGTTGGTCTCTTCTCCCAGGCAACCAGTGGCAGAACAAGAGGACACAGTCTCAAGCTGTGCAGGGGGATGTTTAGGCTTGATCTTAGAAAGAAGTTCTTCCCAGAGAGAGAGATTGGCCTTGGAAGGGGCTGCCCAGGGAGGTGGTAGGGTCGATGTCCCTGGAGGTGCTTAGGAGAAGTCTGGTTGAGGCACTTGGTGCCATGGTCTGATTGATTAGGTAGGGTTGGGTGATCAATTGGACTTGATGATCTCTTCCAACCTGGCTGGTTCTGTGAATCTGCAGATTTATTCTGCCTCCTGAGCTCTGTGCCTGGATGTGCTGGTGGGAGAGAGCTCAGCCTGTCTTGGCTCGGTCAGCCGTGAAGGAGGAACAGGACAGGGTCACTGCTGTGCGACTCGTTGGCCGTGCTGGAGCTCAGGGGACGTGGTGAGATGGGGAGTGAAGGCTCTGATCAGCAAGGGGAGATTTCTTCTTGGCACAAACAAGGAAGGAAGGTATTTGGAATGATTCAGTGTGGTTGCCCTCAGGGGGTTGACATAACCCTGTCTGACTGGGGAGGCAGTGGGAACTTGGGGAACGTTGATCTCAGCTGAGAGGAGTGAACTCTGCAGTTGTCTTGTCTCAGCATTCATTCTGCTGTGCCAACAGGAGTTTATAAAAAAAACCTGGGAGGTCTTCTTTATGATTTATAGTAACATCCTTCAGCCATGCAGGAAGCAGCTAAGTGCAGGAGGAAAGCCCAACATCTTTAAACAGGGCTGTCCAGGAGCTATCATTTACCACTCAATCTAGTATCCAAACTTAGATTGTTGCTAATATCCAAATCTAGACTGAGGCTGGAGGTGAGGAAGAAATTCTTGCCAGTGAGGGTGGTGAGACACTGGAAGAGGTTGTCCAAGGAGATCGTGGATGTCTCCTCCCTGGAGGTGTTGAAGGCCAGGCTGGATGAGGATCTGAGCAAGCTGGGCTGGTGGGAGGTGTCCCTGCCCATGGCAGGGGTTTGGAAGTAGTAGACATGTAGTAGTAGTGGACATGGTGGTACTGGCTTGATGGTTGGACTTGATGATCTTAGAGGTCTTGTCCAACCTTAATGACTCTATGATTCTAATTCCTGATTCTATGATTCCTGATCTTAAAGGTCCTTTCTAACCCAAACCATTCTATGACTCTATCAAAATATTCCCTCAGCACCTTCAGGTATTTTAAATGCTCTTTGCTGTATTTTCATTTTAGCATCACTTTACAGTTCAGAAATGTGGGGAAAAGGATTCAGTGCTGAAGATGAACTGCTGCTGCTTGTCAGCAACATCAGTCCAGCAGATTTCACAGTATTGCACTGAGCTCTTACTTTCCCTCTATTGCTTCCAGAGATTCATAGGTTCATAGAATGGTTTAGGTTCGAAGAGACCTTAAGGATCATCCAGTTCCAACCCCCCTGCCACAGATCCAACCAGCCCAGGTTGCTCAAGGCCACAGCCAGCCTGGCTTTGAACACCTCCAGGGAGGGGCCATCCACAACCTCCCTGGACAACCTCTTCCAGTGCCTTACACCAGCCTTGCTGTAAAAAATGTCTTGCATTCATTTGTTGCTAATATCTAGTTAATTTCTAATTGAATGGCACTGTGAGTGATCCATACACAATCTGTCAACTTGAACAGAAGTTCAAGTTCTTATGTTCAACATCTAAACATGAGAATGAACTTCTTCACTTTGAGGGTGCTGGAGCCCTAGAGCAGGCTGCCCAGAGAGCTTGTGGAGTCTTCTTCTCTGGAGACATTCAAAACCCACCTGGATGTGTTCCTGTGTGACCTTCTGTAGGTGAAGCTGCCATGGCAGGAGGGTTAAAGTAGATGATCTCCAGAGGTCCCTTCCAACCCTTCCCATTCTGTGTTTCTGTGATTCTGGGACCACCTAATTGTGTTTGACACCTGTGCCAATTTCCTGAGATCCTCAGCAGGTGGAATTTGATTTTCTTTTCAAGACACAGAAAGCAGCTATGAAAGTAAGCAGCTATGACTTACTAAGTTACTACACAACAGCCACATCCTCAGCTCATGGCATGTAGGGAATGATGAAAGTTACCTCTGTGGTAGGCTACAACAAGCCACATTACTATAGATTAGGAATTAGGTAGAAATATCCTTTGAGACAGTTGCTACAATTTTTGAGGTGGTGGCTTTTAATTCCCCCCCCCCCCCCTTTTTTTTTTTCTTTGCTGCTTCTCAACAAAACATCAGAGTCTGGTTCTAAATGTGGGGGATCCAATATGGGGCTTGTTTGGGCAGCTCAATCAAATCAGCTCCATTTCCACTGGAACAAGGCACATCTCCTCTTAGCTCTTTTCTCAAGGGCATGAAAAACTTCCCAAATGTAAAAACAACAGTTTGCTGCTAGGTGGCTGGGCCAGATGGTATTTGTTTTATCTGTGTGCTGCCAGTTCTGTGTTACAGTCCTTTAAGAAATGATTAGGTGAAATAAAAGCCTCTGATGGGAGGTGGAAGCCTCATTCCTCATCTTGCTCCTTCTCTTCTTGTTCCTCCACCTCCTCCTCCTCCTCCTCCTTAGGGCCAGCTGAACAGGCAGAGGAGAAAGAGACTGTGAAAAAAAAAAAAAAAACCCAACCAAAAAAAGCAGGAAATTTTGCTACCACTCAGACTCCTTGCATTAGCTTCAAGCAGAGCCCCAGCTGCAAGGACACAACATGCAGTGGGAGAAAAGCTTTGAAACCACCTTATCAGTCTGTGGTAACTCCTTGCTTTCAATTCTCTGTCCTGATTTTAGATCAAAGAGTGAATCTTGGCTTTTAATAGCCTTTTGAACTCCCTTTTTTCTCGTGGTGGGGAGCTGAAGGCTCAAGCAGAACTACCTCAGGGCTTTGGCTGATTTGGGATCTCCTCACGGTAAATTGCTAAAGAATTCTGAAGAGCTAAAAGGTGACTGAACTACTATCAAGAAAAACTCATCTTTTAGTTAAAGAAAATATAATCTCTAGGCTGAAAGGCTGAAGTGCCACAAGCCTAAAGATCTTTAAAGGTGTAAGTGGAACATGGAACTGCAGATAGGGAGCAGTCAGTGGTTGGACTTGATGATCTTGGAGGCCCTTTCCAACCAAAACAATTCCCTGGTTCTATTAGGAGATCCATGTTTCTATGGCAGATGAGGATTCTCTTTTAAAGGACAATTTTCCCTCTGGTTTCAAATGAATTCCTGGAACACCAGCAGCCAAACCATGGTTAATGGAGACTCTCTTGTCAAAAGTCAAGCTTACAGCTCTTAGAAGATATTAATCATGGGGTCTCACAGGATGTTAGGGGTTGAAAGGGACCTCTGCAGACCATTGAGTCCAACCCCCCTGTCCAGAGCAGGACCATAGAATGAGAACAGCAAATCGTCTGGAAGTGCAGAGCCTGGCACCTCCATCCTGACACCCACCCCTCAGATACTTATAGCCCTTGATCAGATCTCCTCTCAGCTTTCTCCTCTGAAGACTAAACAGCCCCAGGGCTCTCAGACTTTCTGCATAGGGGACATGACAAAGCTGCTGAAGGCAGTGGGAAATCTCCCTGCTGAGGACAGGCTGAGGGAGCTGAGGCTCTTCAGCTTAGACTAGAGGAGCCTGAGGGGTGCCCTCATTCATGTGGATAAAGATGTGCAGGGCAGTGTTGGGGGGACAGAGCCAGGCTCTGCTTAGGGATGTCCAGGGACAGGACAAGGGGCAAGGACTGAAAGCTGGAGCCCAGGAGGTGCCACAAGAACAGAAGGGAAAACTTTGTCACTGTGAGGGTGCTGGGGCCCTGGAGCAGGCTGCCCAGAGAGCTTGTGGAGATATTCAGTCCCACCTGGATGTGTTCCTATGTTGCCTTGCTTAGGTGATCCTGATCTGGCAGGGGGGTTGAACTCCATCTTTGGAGTCCCTTCCAACCCCTAACATTCTGTGATTCTGTGTGATGGAGTCCAGCCACTCACCTTGAACCCACAATCCTCCCACTAACTGCCAAGCCAAAAGTCAGTCTTTGCTTCCTTACAGGCAAGGGGAAATCCTGGCCAGGACAGCAGTTCAGACATCTAAAGGAAGGACCTGGGTTGCCTTCTGGAATTTCTTCTAGTGGCTGTAACAACAGCTCTGAAGCTCTCTCTGTGCTCACAAGCTTTGTTTACTCACCAAGCAGCACTCCTCAGTGCTTTAGCTGACAAGCTCAGGTTTGACTGATCCATGTCATGTGAAGCAATCAGGAGTGCTGCTGTGTGAGTAAATAAAACTGGTGAACACAGGCAGGTTCAGAGCTGCATGATAAAAAAATAATTACTAGAATAACTGATTGGGAACTGGACTGATTAGAACAGATCCTTGGGAACAGATTGGGAAAGGGGATGAGATGTACACAACTGAGAAGTGAATGGGGAAAATAAACCAGGCTGACATCTCTGTTTAGTCTTGCTCCCAGGAAAAACACAGATCCTTAACTCAGCTCTGCAGCAGCACACTTAATTCTGAATGAGCAGCAGGCCAAGGTCTTCAGAGGAACAAAATAAAAACATGTAGACATCTGTGTGCTGAATGCAGCTAGCTGGGAGATTATAGGAGGAAATTAAGAGGTGTAAGCCAGGCTTCCATGCATAAATCAGCTTCTAACTAACAGCCTGTTATCTCTCTCCTTAAAAATGGCTGCTGTGACACTGGGACTCTGCTGAGTAATATCAGCCAGTGGAGTAATTAACATAAGGGTTTTCAGCTAAGGCTTCCTACCAAGCTGCTGAGAGAAGCCTTAGGAACGTTGGCAGAGAGCGAAGTCTGATTTCTGCCTTCACAGCCAGTCTAGGATGCCATAAGGGAGAAAAATATTTTAAAAGCAGTGGCCATTGTGTTGTGTTTTCCCATGTTTTCTTGTTTCCTCCCCTCAGATCTGCTATTCCATGTTCATGTCCATGAAATATGTACCCAAAGTTTCAGTAGAATCAGAGATTAGTTTGGGTTGGGAAAGACTTCTGAGATCATCAAGTCCGGGCTTCCACCCAGCACCACCATGGCCACTAAACCATGTCCCCAGAGTGCCATGGCCACAGGTTTCTGGAACACCTCCAGGGATGGGGACTCCACCATCTCCCTGGGCAGCCTCTTCCAGTCCCTGACCACTCCTTCCATAAATAAATTTTTTCCTCATATCCAACCTAAACCTCCCCTGGCACAATTTCAGGCCGTTTTGCCTCATCCTCTCACCTGATTCTGTGGGTTTATGGAGTATACCTTAACATTTTCCAGGCTTAGCTAGAGAAATGTAGAAATGTTAGTGGCCAAAGGAGTTTCTCCAGCTGTGAGACACAAGGGATCAAACACTTGCTGAGATTTGGGACCCCTAGGAAATGAGGAAGCTGAATTTCTCTCTGTTGCTGTAGGTTCCTTCATCTTCTTTCCAAGGTAGGATTTTTAGGTCTTGTGAATTGTAGATCCTGCTCATCCTCTCTAGAAACCTCTCCACAGGACACATGCCATTCACTTAGCCCAATGGCATCTATCTAGTCTATCTTTTTGTATCAGTGATCACAGAATCCCAGGTTCTCAGCTTCCATAATTGATGCACAGTCTCACTCTCCTCTTTCCCTGTTCTCCATTTGCTCAAACCATTTGTAACAATCTTCTGCTGGTCAAAAGCTACCAGAAGAGGCATTTTGCAGAGACAGCACCCTGGAGGTGTTCAGGGCCAGGCTGGATGAGGCCTTGAGCAATCTGATCTAGTGAGAGGTATCCCTGGCCATGGCAGGCTGGTTGGAACTGGATCATCTTTGAGGTCCTTTCCAGCCTAAACACTTCAATGAATCTATGAAATAGGAAAACTACAGAAAAAGGTCAGCTGAACAATTTTTATACCCTTACAGACTTTTGCCCCATGTATATTCATATCCTTCCCTTTGCTGCAGCCTCAGCAATTCCTTGATCAGATCAATATGTTTGCTTTCAGAGGACTCAGGCTTTTTCCTCTGATTAAAGAGGAAAAGCCTCCTGCACACTTTGAAGGTCCAGCTCACTGCTGCCTCTGACTTCCTGCCTGATGTACATGGTGGAGAGCTCCTATTTCTTTCTCAATACCAAAAAAAGCTTTCTAAATGATTCACATTCCCTGAAAACTTAGCAGTGAACAGTGCATAAAAAAAAGCAGATTTGATTTTTTTGCCTCTCTCTTTTCTGAACCTCTTTTCTGAGGAATTGCAGCTCTCAGGTACCAAGATTAAAAGTGATTAATATCAAAGGCAGGTCTCTAGGAACCTTTATCAAACAATCATCACAAATGCAGATAAAAATTCTGACTTAATTCTAGGATTAAATTCTAAGAGCAGTCTAAATGTAGTAGTTTTGTGTACTGATTGTCAGTAGTTCTGTTTATTAATTGTCCTTAAAGCTAAAGAAAAGATTTGTTCAGTATTATTTAAGTGGCTGCAAGAAGAAACTGGAATCATCTGAGGTGTTTCTCTTCACTACCTTCTGTTATGATAGAGAGGAGGAAAAGGTTCTAAGGAAATGGAAACTGTAAACCATGCAGACACCCAGGCTTCAGTCTGATTAAAAGAGATTCATAGAATGGTTTGGGTTGGAAGGGACCTTAAGGATCGTTTAGTTCCAACCCCCTGCCATGGGCAGGGACACCTCCCACCGGCCCAGCTTGCTTAAGGCTTCATCCAGCCTGGTCTTAAACACCTCCAGGGAGGGCACATCCACAACCTCCCTGGGTACCCTGTTCCAGTGTCTCAATGCCTCCAACTGAAACAGAAAGCAGGGTCAGCAGCTTGTGTGGAAATCACCTTTCACAGCATTTAAGTTTGTGTCTTAGGTTTTTGAATAATACTTAATTTTTGCTCTCTGTAAACTCTTCTTTGAAGTTATTTTGGTTTTAGATTTCTTTTTCCATGAGCAATTAAAAGCTGATCAATGTTGGTGCAACCCTTGATACCAAGCCAGGCAGGGGAATGAAGAGTTTGAGAGCAGCCCCTGCAGAGAAGGACTTGGAGGTGCTGGTGGGTGAGAAGCTGGCCAGGAGCCAGCAATGGGCACTGGCAGCACAGGAGGCCAAGGGCAGCCTGGGCTGCATCCAAAGCAGTGTGGCCCGAGATGGAGAGAGAGGATCCTGCCCCTCTGCTCTGCTCTGAGGAGACCTCACCTGCAGTGCTGGGGCCAGATATGGAGCCCCCAGCATAGCAAGGACCTGGACCTGATAGAGAGGGTCCAGAGGAGGCCACAAAGATGATCAGAGGGCTGGAGAACCTCTGCTATGAAGACAGGACAAAGAATTTGGGCTGTTCAGCTGGAGAAGAGAAGGCTCCAGGGAGACCTTGGAGATGCATTTCAATATCTGAAGGGGATCTAAAGGAAGGCTGGGGAGGGACTGTTCAGAAGGGTTTGTAGGGATAGGATGAGGGGCAATGGTTTGAAACTGGAGCAGGGCAGGGTTAGGTTGGACATCAGGAAGAAGCTCTGCACAGTGAGAGTGGAGAAATACTGGAACAGGTTGCCCAAGGATGTGGTTGAGTCTTCATCCCTGGAGACATTCAAGCTCAGACTTGATCTGACCCTGGGTAGCTTGCTCTAGGTGGAGATGTCCCTGCTGAGTGCATGGGGCTTGGACAAGATGAGCTTTAAGGCTCTCTTCCAACCTGATGCAATCTGTGACTCTGTGTCTATCTGGAGGCATGGAATGATCTGCAGGCAGCATTCCTCTGTATGGCTTTTAAGATTATAGCTCTGGAAATGGTCTTGTAGAAAAGATATTTGATCTCATTACATGAATGACTTTTCATCTACTCTGTGGTGTGCAGAGTTTATGCTCTCCTATAATGGCTTTTATGTTGTGGAGATTTGTTTGCTAACTTAGGAAGTCTTCCAGTTTTAGTGCAATTGCATTAGACAATGGTTAGCAGTGTCAGTTATATCTACTGTTTTGTACATACATTGCTATTAAAACCTGATGGCTTGATGCTATCTTGGGCTGCTCAGTAATCAAGTATCTTGAAAGGAGGCAGATTTCAAGTACATCTCTGGGAAAATAGGGTATGGATGTAATAACTTCTCCTGAAACCATTGTCTCTGCTCCTGTGGCAGAGCACCATGGATAGATTAGATTCAGAGAGTCATAGAATTGTTAAGGTTGGAAAGGAATTTAAAGATCATCCAGTTCCATTCCCCCTGCCATGGGAACACCTCCCACCAGCCCAGGTTGCTCCAGGGTTCATCCAACCTGGCCTTGAACACCTCCAGGGAGGGAGCATCCACAGCCTTCCTGTTCCAGTGTCTCCCCACCCTCATTGCAAAGAATTTCTTCCTCATCTCCAGTCTCAGTCTCCCCTCTTCCAGCTTCAATCTATTGCCCCTCCATCTGTCTCTATAAACCTTGTAAAAACTCCCTTCATGACTCTCTTGTAGGCCTCCTTAGGTACTAGAAGGCTGCTCTAAGGTCTCCCTGGAGCCTTCTACTTCTCCAGGCTGAACAACTCCAAGTCTCTCAGGGGAGGTTCTCCAGCAGTGTGATCATCTTCATGGCCTCCTCTGGACCCTCTCCAGCAGTTCAATGTCCTTCTTATGCTGTGGGCACCAGAACTGGAGGCAGTGCTGCAGGTGGGGTCTCAGCAGAGCAGAGGGGCAGAATCCCCTCCCTGTGCTGCTGCTCTCCCTGCTCTGGATGCAGCTCAGCACTCAGCTGCCTGCTGGGCTGCCAGGGACCATTGCTGGCTCCTGGGGAGTTTGTCACCAGCTGACACCCCCAAACCAGGCATGGGAGCTGATCCCAGAGGTAAATCCTTGCAAAGCCATCCACATGTGTATAAATCCTGCCCCTTGGTGAAATTTTTCTTCCCCATATTGGCCCCAATACCTCATCTCCAATAAAGCAGAGGAATGAGAAGAGACTGCCCTGCCCAAGGGGAAGAAACTGTGGGACAGAGATGAGGCTGATGGAATCTTCAGGGCTAGGCAGGCAGGGAGGCTGCTGCCTCCTCACATGCAAGGCTTCTGTTGCTGAGGGAACTACTTATCAAAACTGCAGCAAGCTCATCTCCTCCTTTCTCATTTTTTACCTCAAGAGGGTACAAGATGTTCATAAAGATTAAAGGCAGTGCCTCGCTTTGCCATTAGGTCTCTCAGATTGTTCATTGCAGAAGCATAGAATGAATGTTTTTAATGCTCATTTAAGCTTGGAAAAGTGCAATGAAAAATAATGGCTTCCATTCCCAGTCAACAATGCACAGAGAAGAGGAAAAAAAAAAAAGAAAAGAAAAGAAAAGTGCATTTCTGCCAAATGACTGCCATTGCACTTTGCAAAATTGAGCTTATACCTGGTGGGGTTTGTTTCTGGCTGAGCAGTTCTGCTCCTGGAAAACATGGCTGGTGATTTGCATCATCTGCTTTACATGCTGGCTTGGCCTTAGGAATAATCTTCAGGAGCTGGAAATGATGGATATGCAAAAGGCCTCCCAAAGTGGAATGATGGAGAGGGCACCTCGATAGGGTGAGACATTCAAACATGGCACTGGTTCAGCTGCTTAGAAATGGCATTCAGCAGCAAAGCTGAGAGCAGCTTGGAGTGCTGCTGTTGGTCCTGTTCATCATTGGATGTGACAAGGCAGGGAGTTTGCTGACTCTGGCTCTTTGTTCTCTCAGTGCACTCCAAGCATGCGCTTAGGAATTGTCCTTTAAAGCTTGGGAAATAAAGAGGCAGGGAACTGCCTGCAGCAGGCTGCCCAGGGAGGTATTGGAGTCTATTCCTCTGCAGATTCACAGGTTGCATTGGGTTGGAAGGGACCCACAGAGGTCATCTTGTCCAATCCTCCTGCTCTCAGCAGGGGCACCTCCAACCAGATCAGGCTGCCCAGGGACACACTGAGTCTGATCTTGAATGTCTCCAGGGAGAGACATTCCCTGGGCAACCTGTTCCAGTATTTCACCACCCTCATTGTGCAGAACTTCCTCCTGATGGCCAACCTAAGTCTGCCCTGCTCCAGTTTCAAACCACTGCCCCTCATCCTGTCCACACAGGCCCTTCTAAACAGTCCCTCCCCAGCCTTCCTGGAGCTCCCCTTCAGATATTGAAATGCAGCTCTAAGGTCTTCCTAGAGCCTTCTCTTCTCCAGGCTGCACAGCCCAGATTCTTTCAGCCTGTCCCATAGCAGAGGTTCTCCAGCCCTCTGATTGTTTTTGTGGCATCCTCTGGACCCAGTCCTGCAGGTCCATGTCTCTCTTATCCATGTCTAACTACAGGTCCATGTCTCTCTTATCAATGTCTCTAACTGCAGGTCCATGTCTCTCTTATCCATGTCTCTAACTGCAGGTCCATGTCTCTCTTATCAACGTCTCTAACTGCAGGTCCATGTCTCTTATCAAGGTCTCTAACTGCAGGTCCATGTCTCTTATCCATGTCTCTAACTGCAGGTCCATGTCTCTCTTATCAATGTCTCTAACTACAGGTCCATGTCTCTCTTATCAATGTCTCTATACATCTGAGGGGTGGGTGTCAAGCAGAAGGGGTCAGGCTCTTTACAGTGGTGTCCTGTGGTAGGACCAAGGGTGATGGATACAAACTGCAACCCAGGAGGTTCCACCTCAACATGAGGAGAAACTTCTTCACTCTGAGGGTGCTGGAGCTCTGGAGCAGGCTCAGGAGGTGCCACAGGAACAGAAAGGAAAACTTTCTCACTCTGAGGGTGACAGAGATGTGGCACAGACTGCTCAGAGATGTTGTGGAGTCTCCTTCTCTGCAGACTTTGAAGACTTATATGGATGTGTTTCTGGGTGACCTGCCCTTGGTGATCCTGCTTTGGCTGGAGGTTTGGACTGGATGATCTCCAGAGCTTTCTTCCAAACCCTCCCATTCAATGGTTCTCTGCATGTGACCATTTTGCCTTCTTGTAGGCATTTGTGTAGATGTTTCCTTCTCTTCACAGCTTTGGCAATCTTTCAATTATCTAACAGCACACTTGTTCATGAGTTCCTTAACATATGGTTTGAGGGAGTCTCTGTCTGGTGAGTCACCTGCACTCTATGTTTTGAGGGGTTTTTAACCTATGGATATATTTTCTGTTGATAGCATCAGCTGCTGGATCCAGTATTGCCTCCTGCCATTCACCATTCTTCATGCTCACTTTAATCTGCATTGTCATAGAGTCTTAAAATGGTTTGGGTTGGAAGGGACCTTCCAGTTCCAACCCCCTGCCATGGGCAGGGACACCTCCCACCAGCCCAGGTTACTCAAGGCCTCATCCAACCTGGACTTGAACACCTCCAGGGAGGGAACATCCACAACCTCCCTGTGCAACCTGTTCCAGTGTCTGACCACCCTCAGTATCCAGAATTTCTTCCTGCTCTCTAGTCAGTGGTTTTAGCAGCATTTAAGGTCTCTCTCTTAGCTGTAGCTGGGTATGAACTGAGATCATTCACCCTGATATATATATTTATATTTAATGTTACCTCCCAGCTGCAGTGAGCAGTTGCCACAGGCTGTCTGAGAAACTAAGGGCTGCTAAATTGCCCAAACACTGTATGATTTCCTCACAGCATTTGAAGCTCTTGGTGATACAAAATATTAGAGATCACAGATTCACAGATTGCAGTGCCTTGGAAGGGAGCATCAAAGGTCATCTTGTCCAGACTCCTTGCAGGCAGCAGGGACAGCTCCAACTAGAGCAGGCTGCCCAGGGATGCTCCAACTAGAGCAGGGCCACATCAAGTCTGACCTTGGATGTCTCAACCACATCCCTGGGCAACCTGTTCCAGTGTCTCACCACCCTCATTGTGCAGAACTTCCGCCTGATGTCCAACCTAAATCTCTCTTGCTCCAATTTCAAACCCTTGCCCCTCATCCTATCCCCACAGGCCCTTCTGAACAGTCCCTCCCCAGCCTTCCTGCAGGTCCCCTTCAGATATTGAAATGCATCTCCAAGGTCTCCCTAGAGCTTTCTCTTCTCCAGGTTGAACAGCCCCAACTCTCTCAGCCTGTCCCCACTGGAGAGGTGCTCTGATCCCCTCTATGGTCCAGGTCCATGTCCTTCTTGTGTTGAGGGCTCCAGAGCACTGCAGGTGAGGTCTTGCCAGAGCAGAGTGGTGGAATCACCTCTTCTGACCTGCTGGCCACACTGCTTTGGATGCAGCCCAGGCTGCCAGTGGCCTTCTGGGCTGCAAGTGCACATTGCTGGCTCCTGTCCAGCTTCTTACCCACCACTACACTGAAGTCTTTTAGGACTCTTTGTTTCTGTTGTCATCCTAAGCTTTGTTGTTGCTGTGGTTTTGTTTGGCAGAAGAGTCTAGAGAGGTTTGTGTTGCTTGTTTGTTTCATTTGGGGCAAGCCTTTAGCAAATGGAAGTTTGGACCTAAGGAGAAAATCATTTTCTACTTGGTGGCTAAGGTTTTCTCAGGAACCAAAGAAAATTAATGCACTGAGGTTTCCTTGCTCTCAGCTTCCTCACTTGGGCCCAGGATGAATTGAGTCTGTGACAGAAAGAACTGAAAATGAAGGAAGGCACAATATGAAAATCCCATAAATGTAACCTAAATATAGTAGGTGATAATTAAAAACCCAAGGATTGCTTATTAAAGCACACTGGTAGAGTTTGTTTAAGGGCTTACAGCCGCCCCTCTCCCTCTCCATATCCCTCTCCCTCTTCCTCTCCTTCTCCTTCTCTCTCTCCCTCTCCTCTCCCTTTCTAATCTTAGAGAGTTCTGTTCAATAACCAAATCTGCTTATTCTTATGAATGTGTGTAACTGTTTCACTGAGCTGATTTTACCTCTCATATTTCTGATGCTAAATTCTCTTCAGTTCCATTTTTCAAGTTTCTGGGACTGTTGGTGTGAGTCTGGGCACAAAAAGTTTCTTCTCTGCCCAATTAATTTCTTGCTCCAAGGGATGCAACCAGTTTGTTGTCTCAGCACATGCACTGCAAGTCTCATTTGCTGAAAGATGGCACTGAGCACCTTTTGCAAATGCTTCATTACCATTCTGCTGTCCCTTTGCACTAAACAAAGGGTAACTGTAGGACTTGAGTGCTTACATCATCAAGATTGCATTCATAACCACAGCTCATATGGAGATAGGGCCAGATTGTGCCTGGAGGTGAGGAAGAAATTCTGGAGAGTGAGGGTGGGGAGACACTGGAGCTGGCTCTGGATGCCCCTTCCCTGGCAATGTTCAAGGACAGGTTGGGTGAGGACTTGAGCAACCTGGGCTGGTGGGAAGTGTCCCTGCCCATGGCAGTTCCAGGTTGGAACTGGATGATCTTGAAGGTCCTTTCCAACCCAAACTATTCTGTGAGTGTGGGCAGCAGGGCAAGAGAGGGGATGCTGCCCCTTGGCTCTGCTCTGCTCAGAGTCCTGCCTCCAGTTCTGGTGTCCCCAGCAGGAGAAGGACACAGAGCTGCTGGAGTGAGTCCAGAGGAGACCACAAAGATGATCCAAGGGCTGGAGCAGCTCTGCTGTGAGGCCAGGCTGAGGGAGCTGGGGGTGTGCAGCATGGAGAGGAGAAGACTGCAGGGGGACCTCAATGCTGCCTGCCAGGAGCTGAAGGGATCCTGCAGGAAGGCTGCAGAGGGACTTCTCATGAGGGTGTCTAGAGATAGGCCAAGGGGAATGGTTTGAAGCTGAGGCAGAGCAGGGTTAGACTGGAGCTGAGGAAGTTCTTCAGTATGAGGGTGGTGAGGCTCTGGCACAGGCTGCCCAGGGAGGCTGGGGCTGCCTCCTGCATGGGGGTGTTCAAGGCCAGGTTGGATGAGACCTTGAACAGCCAAATCTAGCTGAGAGGTGTCTCTGGGCATGGTGGAGAGGTTGGAGTAGATGAGCTCTGAGGTCCCTTGAAACCTGAGCCATTCCATGATTCTATGATTCCATGTTTCTATGGTTCTGTGCTCTCCACATCTGTGCTCCTGCAAAAAGTTCCTGCTTCATGGTTGGACTCAAGGATCTTGGAGGTCTTTTTCCAACCCAAAGGATTCTATGATTGTGCTTTGAAATATTATCCAATAAGTGAGCATCCTTAGAGTGACCTGTAACTCTTCCTCTTTTGCTCAGTTTGGAGATTTTGGTTTAGAGATTTTTGCTTTAGAGGTTTTTTTGGTTTAGAGGTTTTGTTATGAACATTTGCCACCGGAGTGCAGTTAGTTTGGTTTCCAATAAAGCACCATTTAGATGTTTGGGGATTAGGGACAGCAAAACCATTTTAGTCCCATCAACAATTTTGTAGCAAAATAACAGCACTGGAAAAAAAATAAAACTGCACAGAGCAGAGTGAAGAAAAGAAGTAAAGAGGAAAAAAAATAAAGGCAATTTTCTTGCCAGCACAAAGTGCTGTTTGCTGGGTGTTGAGGCTCACAGGATGTTAGGGGTTGGAAGGGACTTCTGGAGATCTTCCAGTCCAAGCCCTCTGCCAGAGCAGGACCATAGAATCCAGCACAGGTCACACAGGAACACATCCAGACAGGNNAGCCCTCCCTTGGACTCTCTCCAGCAGATCCCTGTCCCTCTTGAACTGGGGAGCCCAGAACTGGCTGCAATATTCCAGGTGAGGCCTCACCAGGGCAGAGAAGAGGGGGAGGAGAAAACTCCCTGGATCTGCTGGACACACTCCTCTGGATGCACCCCAGGACCCCATTGGCCTTCTTGGCCACCAGGGCACATTGCTGTCATCTCTGTCAGTCACTTGAGCACACAGAAGGGAAACAGCAGTGGTAGAACATTGACTTAGTTGGGCTTGGTCTCGATGATCTTCAGAGGTCCCTTCCAACCCCTAACATCCTGTGATCCTGTGACTTAGTTGACTGTTGGTTTCCATCCCTTTCTCAGCTGCTTGGAACTTTTTGGATTCCTCCTCCCACAATTTTGCCAAACATGGAAAGCTTCTTGTTTGGGGAGGGGGGGGAGTGGGAGGGCAGAATCAGGGGGATGTTGTCGATGGGATGATGAGAGCTGGGTTGCAAGAGCCGAGCACAAGGTCCTCATGCCACTGTGATTCATGGCACTGTGTGATAACAGCCCATAATAATCAAGCTCTCTCGTGCTTTATAGCCTCCATTTTCTACTTAGATGTTTTTAAAGCCTCTCCTCGTGGTGCAGTTGTTTTATTGGAATGACCATAATAGCTCTTGAGATATTTCTCCTGAGTTCTGCAAGTTAATTTCCATTTGGACCACAGGAGTGAGTAAACCAGACTTGCTCCAATTAGTAAGGACTTACTACTGGTGGTGGAGAGTTCTCTGCATGTCCCACTGAGGTGCTGAGTGTGTGTGGTGCCATGCACGATGGAAACAGCCTAAATAAAGGCTCTGTGCATTATCCTGACAGATAGATCTCAGGACAACCTGAGACACAATCCCTGAAGCCTGTCTGACTCCTCTTTATTTCCTCTCTGGAGAACATTCCAGATGAGTTAGAGACATCCCCAGAAAACAAAGGCCTAGTTAGGAATTCCTCTGAGGAGAGTTAGAATCATGGCTTGAAGATGCAAATGGAGCACAGGAGACCTGTGGTTCTCAGAGCTCTGTTTCAGATTGTCTGCATGCCTCTGCTCCAGGCTCTCTTGGAGGCATTTCTCATGTAGACCTTTGAAGACCTGCTTAGCAGGTGCTGGCTTCAGGGAGAAGCAAGAGACCTGGGCAGCTGTTGGCCTGTGTTCATCTGGCTGTCATAGACCACAGAATCACAGAATGGTCTGGGTTGGAAGGGACCTCCTAGGATCACCTTATCCAACTCCCTCTGCACTCAGCAGGGACATCCTCCACTGGATCAGGTTACTCAGAGCCCTGTCCAACCTCACCTTGAATATCTCCAGGGATGGGGTCCCAGTCACCAACCCTGCCCATCAACCCTCCCAGGTCTTTGTGCTTTAGGTGATCCTGGTTGGATTGGATGATCTTCAGAGGTCCCTTCCAATCTCTGCCATTCTGTGAGGGGAGACCTTATTGCTCTCTGCAGCTCCCTGAGAGTGAAGTGGGAGTTGGGCTCTTCTCCCATGTGAAAAGTGATAGGACAAAAGGAAATGGCCTGAAATTTTGCCAGGGGAGGTTTAGGTTGGAGATTAGGAAGAATTTCTTCAGTGAAAGAGTGGTCAGGGATTGGAACAGGCTGCCCAGGGAGGTGGTAGAGTCCCCATTCCTGGCGGTGTCCTAAAGCTGTGTAGATGTGGCACCCTGGGACATGGTTCAGTGGGCATGGTGCTGTTGGGTTGACAGTTGGACTTGATGGTCTCAGAGGTCTTTTCCAACCTTTATGATCCTGTGATTGTGTGATCTGTTTCTAGCCTGCTACCAAAAGCCTGCTTTGGTTTGGTTCCTCTCTGTGTGCCTCTTTTACACAGCAAATCTTCCCTGGCCCTGCCAGAGAATTCACTTCTGGCATCACCTTCCAACATCCTCTCTACTTGAGTTCACATCCTGCTAGATGTCTGAGTGATAGGATTTGGTTGTCATTCCCCTGGAGGTAAGACAGTGACCATCTTCCCTTCCCTTCACTTAGCTGCTCCTGGGAAGCAATCATTCTGCCTCTGTCCTTCAGCTCCCCAAGCAATGTGGTGTAGAGGGAACATTTTTCTCAATGCTCTGCTGATGATTTTCCCTTACTGATGTCTCATCCTCTGGCAAGTCCTCTCTCTCTGTCTTTCTCAGAGCTCTTAGTGGATATCTGATCATCAGTAAAGCTGATAAATAGACACAAAAATCATCTCTCTCAGCTTTTCTTGTTTCTCCTTTTCTTTGATGACAGCTTCATCACTGTTCCCATCTTCTGAGTTCACTGCCTGAGCATTGCCTTCAGTCTCACTCTCTTTTTCTCCCCTTATCAGCTGGAGCCACCAGCAAAACACATTTCCCAGTCACCTTAGTGATGGGAAAATGTTTGATTTCTTCACCTTCCCTGCTCAGTCAATCTAAAAGAGTGTTAGAGGTGGCCTTGCCCTCTCAGTACCACCATGGTGCTTATCTTTATGTCTGTAACATTACAACTTAGGCACTTAAAAGCCAGCTCATTCTGTCCCCTGCAGCAGGCTCCATGTCCTGTCTTGCTTTATGCTGACTTCTTCTTTTCCTTGAGAAATGCTTTAGCACAAGGGAGACCTGAGGCTTTGGTTGCATGAATGCAGAGTGATGGTAAGAGGAATGGCAACAAACAAAGCTCTGTCAGGAACACAGCACCTTGGACGTGACTCTGGCTCTCTTTGGCTGTCCATGTGCTGCCCTTGGCCATGTGTTGCACAGGTTCATGTGGCTGTCCTTGGGTCACAACAACCCCATGAATGCTCTAGGCTTGGGGCAGAGTGACTGGGAAGCTGCCCAGCAGGAAAGGACCTGAGGCTGCTGGTTGCCAGCTGGCTGAGCATGAGCCAGCAGTGTGCCCAGGTGGCCAAGAAGGCCACCAGCATCCTGGCCTGGATCAGGAATAGGGTGAGCAGGAGTAGGGAAGTGATCCTGTCCCTCTACTGGGCAGTGGTGAAGCCACACCTTGAATTCTGTGTTCAGTTTTGGGCCCCTCACTCCAAGAAAGTCATTGAGGGGCTGGAGTATGTCCAGAGAAGGGCAACAAAGCTGGGGAAGGGTCTGGAGAACAGGGCTGGGGAGGAGCAGCTGAGGGAGCTGGGGGTGTTTAGCCTGAAGAAGAAGAGGCTGAGAGGAGACTTTCTTGATCTCTACAGCTCCCTGAAAGGAGGTTATAGTGAAGCTGGTGCTGGCCTCTTCCTTCAAGTCACTAATGACAGGACAAGAGGCAATGGTCTCAAGCTACACCAGGGAAGGTTTAAGTTGGATATTAGGAATAAGTTCTTTATGGCACAAGTGGTCAGGGATTGGAACAGGCTGCCCAGGGAGGTGGTGCAGTCCCCATCCCTGGAGGTGTCCAAAAAATGAGTAGATGTGGCCCTTCAGAAGATGCTCTGGTGGTCATGGAGATGTTGCATAGAGGGTTGGACTTGCTGATCTGGGAAATCTTTTCCAACCTTAATGATTCCATGATTCTAAGTATTGGTTTATGGATCTGTGCAGTGATCCAAAATCTCCATGAAGCTAAGGCTGCATCTTCTGTGGCATTAAATGAAGACACTTTTGTTTGATTGTGAGGAGGAGAAAAACTTCTCTGAACCAGGAAAAGGAATATAGAGAACCACAGAGTGAGGAGAAAAAAACCTTTGAGGCATTTATGGGAATATACAGAACCATAGAGTGAGTAGAAGAAAAACTTTTCTGAACCATGAGTGGGAATATAGAGAACCATAGAGTGAGTAGAAAAAAAACTTTGAAGCATGAATGGGAATATACAGAACCATAGAGTGAGTAGAAAAACACCTTTGAAGCATGAGTGGGAATATAGAGAACCATAGAGTGAGTAGAAGAAAACCTTTGAGGCATGAATGGGAACATACAGAACCATAGAGTGAGTAGAAGAAAACCTTTGAAG
>VXBD01002580.1:18608-61106 GCA_013399975.1 Indicator maculatus | reverse complement strand
AGAACCATAGAGTGAGTAGAAAAAAACCTTTGAGGCATGAATGGGAGCATACAGAACCATAGAGTGAGTAGAAGAAAAGCTTCTCTGAACCATGAGTGGGAATACAGAGAACCATAGAGTGAGTAGAAAAAAACCTTTGAGGCATGAATGGGAACATACAGAACCATAGAGTGAGTAGAAAAAAACCTTTGAGGCATGAATGGGAACATACAGAACCATAGAGTGAGTAGAAGAAAACCTTTGAAGCATGAATGGGAATATAGAGAACCATAGAGTGAGTAGAAGAAAACCTTTGAGGCATGAATGGGAATATAGAGAACCATAGAGTCATGGAATCAAAAGATGCAAAAGACCTTTAGGATGACTGAATCCAGCCAGAAACCAATAAATTCATAGATTGATAGAATGGGTTGGGTTGGAAGGGACCTTGAGGATCCTGCCTTTACATTTCTTGCACTTAGCCCTAACCAAATGGTTCTGGCTTGTGTTACTCATCACCCAACCATGAAGAAGGAGTTTGGAATCTTTGGTTGTGAGGAGTGCTTAGGTGCCATGATGAATGACCCTATTTAAAACAGGCAGTCTGGAGAGGACTGTCCTAGCCTCTCACCATTTATCCACCCTTAAAGTGCTGGGTTTTGTCCCAGTTTGCAGAGTGAGTTCCATTGAACACCATTGATTTCCCATTTAATTTAGGAGAACTGCCATCCCAGAGGTGGATGAAATATGAAAGGCTCTGCTAGCTAATTAGATAAATAGATAGCTGGATCCACAGATCAACACTCTGCAACTAAAAGCTCCAATATTGTCTTACCCAGGCTGGATTTCATTCTGAAAACTAAATAAAGACCTGGGCTTAATTTCATTTACATGCAAAATAAAATAGAAAAAAATCAAAATTCTTAATTTTTTTTTTAAGATTTGAAGAACTATGGCCAAAAAAAAAAGAAAACAAAAAGAGAAATAAATTCAATTTCTCCCCTGTTAATATATTCTGTATAAGCATTGATTGCATGTGAAAAGACAGAATCCATTTTATGCCCCAGTAATTCTGGAATACCTGAACCCTTCTCCCTCCCACCTGCAAATTCCCAAGCCTGTGGCTTTGCCAAATGGAGCCTGGAGGGGATTGTAACTAACATTGTAAAGCCCTGGTGACAGTTGCAGAGTGGAAAGCCTGAAATAACCTCAAGAGCCACCTGACTAATGTGATTCCCTGACACCCACCCAGTCCAGTTTGCAGCTGAGAGTCAGCTGACAAGGAATGCATTTGTAGAGCTGATCTTGTTGACCTCTTCATTTGCCTCTTCTCTTGGGTTTCCTCTGCAGTCTCCTTTCCAAGCCAATCCACTTGTCCTTCCGGTGGGGTTGTTCACTCAATGTGCAGAACACAGAATCATAGAATCAATAAGGTTGGAAAAGACCTCAAGGATCACCAAGTCCAACCTATCACCCAAGACCTCATGACTACTAACACCACAACTTCACAGCTTCACAGATGGCACTGGGTTGGAAGGGACCCTCAAAGGTCATCTTGTCAAACCCCCCTGCACTCAGCAGGGACACTTCCAACTAGACCAGCCTGCCCAGGGCTACATCAAGGCTGATCTTCAATACCTCCAGGGATAGAGCCTCAACCACATCCCTGGGCAACCTGATCCAGTATTTCTCCACTCTCATTGCGCAGAACTTCCTCCTCATGTCCAACCTAAACCTGCCCTGCTCCAGTTTCAAACCACTGCCCCTTGTTCTACCACTCCAAGCTCTTCTCAACAGTCCCTCCCCAGCCTTCCTGTAGGTCCCCTTCAGATATTGAAATGCAGCTCTAAAGTCTCCTTGGAGACTTCTCTTCTTCAGGCTGAAGAGCCACATCTCTCTCAGCCTGTCGCTGTAAGGGAGCTGCTCCAACCCTCTGATCACCTTTGTGGCCTCCTCTGAGCCTCTTCCTCCTTTTTCTCAGGAAGAGCAATACCCAGGGAATGGCACTCAACATGGCTACATTAAGAAGGGAGACAGTGCTCCAAAAGTGGTGTTTGTGTACCTAGATACTTGCATTCCTGTCAGCTCCTTCAAAGCAGCTGGAGCCTTACTAGACCCTGACAGTGTTCCCATGGAGTCATACTTAGGTTTGCCAGCAAAGCTGAAACTGATTTTCAGACAATATCTGAGCTAGAAAACAGAGAGCAAATGAGTAAACAAAACCCCAAACTGCCTATTATTAGGTTCAAGACCTATTTCTTCTGGCTTGCTGTGTCTGTTACAGATATAACAATGATGTTATTTAAGGACTTGGTTTGCTTTTTTTTGCCTTCTTTTTAGATGAGGGAAAAAAATATATAATTAAGAATTCAGAATGGGGATGATTCTTTCAAGGAAAAGAGCCCTATGGAATTATTCCCTTTTGTGTGGAAACAATGAGGCCTTTTAATGTGTGAACCTCCTTAATGGGTCTGTCTTGAAACTGTGCCTGTGTAGAGGAGAAAAGCTCTGTTATTGCTTCATTAGCCTGTATCTGGCTGTCCTGTTGCCCAAAGCAATTTGCAACATCCTCTTCCTTTCATTGTGTCACACTTGATCATTTTAGAGCTTGCTCTGAAGACAGGAGGATGTTGCTTCTGTGTGGATTTCAGGGTGTAAGCCAATCCACTCACTGGGCTCTGTTCATCAGGATCTGGGCTGACAAAAGATCTGAGCAGCACCACGGTGCAGAACTGCCTCATAAACACTTCCTGGGCCAGAGAATGTCCTATAAATTCCTGCTTTGCTTGGAATGTGTTATTAAACCTTGTTGTTGAACTCTGCATGGTGCTTTGAAAGGCTGAGCCATCATTTGCTGTGATTGTTCTTCTCTCTCTGAACCAGTGGCCAGCATTCAGAAGCTTCCTGCTGCGTCCGTCTTAACCGACATCAATTTCCCCATGAAAGGAAGGAAAGGGATGGTGGATTGGGCAAGGAACTCAGAAGACAGGGTTGTCATCCCCAAAAACATCTTCACCCCGATGTCAACAGGTAAAGAAGCAACAGCAACGTGCTCATTTGGGGTTAGCTCCCTCCAGAGAGCTCAGAACCCTTGTGTCACAGGAGCACTGTGTGACGAGGGAGTGGTTATTTCTTTTGTCTTCTGAAGAAAGCCAGGGGGAAGTGATGGAGCTTCATTTCAGTATCTTCAACAAAAATTGTGATAGAAATCCTGTCATTTTCTGTGCCAAAGAGCCAATGCTTAGTAACTGTGCACAGGATGGTACCTGTGGGGGTATGAGGTGATTTGAAGCTCACTCCAACAGGCTGAGCCATTCCAACTTGTGCTTTGCTCAGCAGGCAAATTGCCCTGGCCTCAGACACACTTCCCAAACACATTTACAGTGCAGATCATAGAATCATTTTGGTTGCAAAAGGCCTTTAAGATCATCAAGTCCAACCATTTTCTAACTTTCCCAAGTCTGGGGCTAAACCATGGCCCTCAGCACCACGTTTCTGTGGCTTTTCAGCACCTCTGGGGTTGAGGATTCCACCCCCTCCCTGGGCAGCCTGTGCCAGTCTTGGATACCCCTGTCAGCAGTGAAGAAATTTCTTGTAATCCCCAATCTAAACCTCCCCTGGTGCACCATGAGGCTATTTCCTCTCATCTCTGACACTAGAGAATTTATTTGCTGGGCATCAAACTCTAGAGACAGCCTATGAGAAGACTTAATTATAAAGGTAAATGAAGGAGCAGAGATGTCAGTACACAGAGATGGATTTTTACACAACGTGGCTTCCAGTGGTTTAAATCTTTTGATCTATTCTTAACAGCGCTGCATCTTGATGATAGACTTCCAGGATGTAATTCAAAATGATGATGGTTTAGTTAAAATGAAGTTTATACCAGGAAGATGAATGCTATAGGCAGATTTTTATGTTAATGAAGGCTTCAGAAAGGGAGCTTTATTTTTTTTTTTCTTTCTTCCTCTTTTCAGAACTGGATGAATCAACTGTCTTTGTACTTGGAGCAGTGCTCTACAAAAACCTGGAACTCATTTTGCCCACTTTGAGGTAAGAAATGTCATAAATGTAACCTGAATCAAACTACTTCTGGGTTCATAAATACACTACCTGTCAGGGAAAAGCAGACAACCAAAAGGGTTGTGACACTCTGGAAGAAGTAGAATCATGGAATCATAGAACCAATCATAGAATCATAGAATCAATCATAGAATCATTGAATCAGTCAGGGTTGGAAGGGACCACATCATCAATGAGATTTTTGCTGGCTGCAGTTAAATATCTAGGACAAGGGGAAATGGGTTTAAATTGAAGGAGGATAGGTTTAGATTGGATATTAGGGTGCAAGAGTGGTGAGACTATGGAATTGGTTGCCCAGAGAGGCTGTGGATTCCCCCTCCCTGGAGATGTTCAAGTCCTTGAGTAACCTGGGCTAGTTGAGAGCCCATAGCAAGGAGGTTGGGGTGGATGATCTCTAAGGTCCCTTCCAACCTGAGCCATTCTAGGATTCTCTGACCATCATTTACACCTTAGCAATGTCATGAAAGAGGTTTCTGCTGGCTGCAGTTGCATATCTAGCAAGCTTTACCACTTCCCATGTGTTCTCAGTCCCTGGCTTGACAGAAGTTTGTAAATATCTGACTGTAGTCTCCAGAATAGCAAATCTGACATGCATTCAAGTACACCCCAGAATATCAGCACTAAAAAACAAAGTATGCAAGCTTCTGCATCCTCACAAGGAACTGCTTTGTTCCAAACAAGCAAGCAAATAAATAAAATAACAAAATAAATCTTTAGGGGAAATCTTTCAGAGCACCTAAGCATAGAATCTCCATCTGGTACATCCCAGGTGTTGTGTATCCCATTTTCTGGGACAGCCCAGGCAACATATTCCACAAACTCCCTAAATTAGCAGCATTTGTCCCATAGGGGCTTGATTTATCTTGTTTTTACTGGCAGAGAATCTGCTAACAGTGTGGGATGAGCTTGGTGTAGCACATTTTGGACAAGGGGTTTGGTCTTTGTGGTACCTGGATATGAATCCAGTTGGAGGTTGGTCATGAGTGATGGTTCCCAGGGCTCAGCACTGGGCCAGTTCTCTTTAAGCTCTTTATCAATGGTCTGGACAATGAGACACTCTCAGGAAGTTTGCAGATGACACTGAATTGGGTGGCAGTGTTGATCTCCTGCAGGGTAGGAAGGCTCTGCAGAGCACAGGGACATCATCACTTCCCTACTCCTCCTGGCCACACTGTTTCTCATACAGGCCATGGTATCTTCATGTGTTAGGTGTGTTTAGAAGACAGCTGCCAGGATGCATCCTTCCATGGACTGTCCAAGCAGTTAAATATCACACAGTCAACATTCAGGTTAGGAAAGACCCTTGGGATCATCAAGTCCAACCATTAACCCTGCTCTACAAGGGTCACCCCTAAGCCGTAGCCCCAAGCACCTCATCCAAACCACCTTGAAACACATCCAGGGCTGGTGACACCACCTCCTCCCTGGGCAGCACATTCCAATCCCTGACCACTCTTGCTGGGAAAAAAATTGTCCACCTGTCCAGTCTAAACCTCCCCAGTGGCAGCTTGAGGCTGTTCCCTCTTGTTCTATCACTAATTACCTGTGGGAAGAGACCAGCAGCAGCCTGTCCATGACATCCTTTCAGGTAGTTGTAGAGAGCCATGAGGTCTCCCCTCATATGAGACATGCAGCTGGGTGTTGAGCCCAGACAGGACAGCAGTAAGTGATGCAGATCTCACAGCCACTCACATTCATTTTCTGGTCAAGCAGCCTGCCAGGAGCTCTTGAGGATCTGAGTGGGTTGGTAGCTTCTTAATGAGGCTGAGGTAAAATGGTTGTACTGAGGTTACAACCTCAGCACCTCAAGTGCCCTTTTGGAGCTCACTCCAGAGCCATCAGAGTTGTACCAAAATTAGACACAGCAAGGAAACAGTCCTGGGGTGCATCAAGAAGAGTCTCTCCAGCAGGTCAAGGGAAGTTCTCCTGGCTCTCTGCTCTGCCCTGGTGAGTCCACACCTGGAATCCTGTCTCCAGTTTTGGGCTGCCCAGTTCAAGAGGGACAGGGATCTGCTGGAGATAATCCAGCAGAGAGCTATGAGGGTGGTTGGGAGACTTGAGCATCTCTACTATGAAGAGAGACTGAGAGCTGAGGCTGTTTCATCTAGGGAAGAGAAGGCTGAGAGGGGATCTGATCAATGTCTATCAATATCTGAGGGGTGGGTGTCAGGATGAAGGTGCCAGGCTCTTTTGCGTGGTGCCAGGCTCTTTTGGGTGGTGCCCAGTGATAGGACAAGGAACAATAGGTAGATGAAACCCAGGAGGTTCCACCTCAACATGAGGAAGACAATTCCTTACTGTGAGGCTGCTGAGCCCTGGAGCAGGCTGCCCAGGGGGTGTTGTGGAGTCTCCTCTCTGGAGCTTTGCAAAACCCACCTGGATTTGTTCCTGTTTGTCCTGCCCTGGGTGATGCTGCTCTGGCAGGGGGGTTGGACTGGATGATCTCTGAAGGTCCCTTCCAACCCTTAAAATTCTGTGATTCTGCTGATTCTGTGACATTTGTAGATACTCAGCTCCTGTCTGTGCAGTAAGACACTGTTCTTACTCTCCTTTTACAGAACACACTGAAATTTTGCTAAACATTAACTGTTAATCAGAGAGATGTTTCCTCAACAGTGAGAGAGACTTCAAAAGTGCAATGAAAGGGGAAAAAAAAACCCTCCAGGAATTGAATAAAATAGAAATCCACTTCAGTTATATTTCCATTACATGATTTGGCTGACTACAATTGGACTAGGATCCATACCTTGCCCCAGAAGAATAATTTCATTTCATTTTGTGATGAGCAAAGTGCCTGCTGAGTTAAGTTCCTCTTACTTGTAGCCATGGCAATCCCTGTTTCAATGATCCATCAAAATGGAATCCTCTCCTAAATAGCATTTCCCTAGGGGGAACAAAAAAAGCAATTAAAAAGTGACAACAAAATGATATTTATACTCTCTGCTATAATTACATCTAAACTGTCTGCTTTCTGCTTTGAGAAGATCCACCTGGGAGTGGCCTTCTGTGAGGTTTTGTATTGGCTTCTGTGAGATCACGCAGAAGGTGTTGAAAGCAGCACTACATACGAGGGATGAGAGGAAATGGCCTCAAGTTGCAGCAGGGGAGGTTTAGGTTGGAGATGAGAAGAAACTTCTTGCCTGAAAGGATTCTTAAACACTGGCACAGGCTGCCTGGGAGGGTGGTTGAATCCCCATCCCTGGAAGTGTTTCAGAGAGGCAGAAATATGGTGCTGAGGGTCATGGTTTAGACCCAGACTTGTGGGAGTCAGTGAGTGGTTGGAGTCAGTGATCCTAAAGGTCATTTCCAACCCAAACTACTCCAATTCTGTGATTCATTCCTCTCTCTCTCTCTCTGGTTGGACTCTGTGATGTTATTTGGCTTTTCCAGGCAAAATGACTCTGTGAGTAATCATCAGAAACTCTCAGGCTGGTAACTAAGTCCTGTTTGATGTCCTCAGTCTAAGACAGACATTGAACAAGTCCAGAGGAGGGCCATAAAGGGGATCAGAGGGCTGGAGCATCTCTGCTATGAGGACAGGCTGAGGGAGCTGGAGGTGCTCAGCCTGGAGAAGAGAAGGCTCCAGGGAGACCTTAGAGCAGCTCTTCAGTACCTGAAAGGGGCTTCAAGAAAGCCAGGGAGGGACTTTTTACAAGGGCTTGGAGTGCCTCATTTAACCCATGAGACACTGCCTTAAATACGGTATCAGAAGCCCTATTTCACCTCAGAGTAAGTGAAATCTTTCATTTCTCACCTGCTTTCCTTTTCTCTTGCAGGAATTTTACCGTTGTGAATTCCAAAATCATCGTCGTCACCATACGACCAGAGCCCAAAACCACAGACTCCTTCCTGGAGATAGAGCTGGCCCACCTGTCCAATGTAAGTACTCAAGGACACTGCCTGGCCTCTCCCAGGGGGATTTAGCACACAGCAGAGAGAGATCTGAGATTGTTTGAAGCACCAGCTCAGAATGGAGTCGTAGAATCATGGAATCAGTCAGGGTTGGAAGGGACCACAAGGATCATCCAGTTCCAACCCCCCTGCCATGGGCAGGGACACCTCACACTACAGCAGGCCAGCCAGAGCCTCATCCAGCCTGGCTGCAAACACCTCCAGGGATGGAGCCTCAACCACCTCCCTGGACAACCCATTCCAGGCTCTCACCACTCTCATGGGGAAGAACTTCTTCCTCACCTCCAGCCTGAATCTCCCCACTTCCAGCTTTATTCCATTCCCCCCAGTCCTGTCACTACCTGACACTCTAAAAAGTCCCTCCCCAGCTTTCTTGGAGCCCCCTTCAGATACTGGAAGGCCACAAGNCCAAGTCCCTCTCCTCAGGGCTGCTCTCCAGCCAGTCCCTGCCCAGCCTGGATTTGTGCTTGGGATTGCCTCGCCCCAGCTGCAGGACCCTGCCCTTGGTCTTGTTGAACCTCCTGAGGTTGGCTTGTGCTCACTTCTCCAGCCTGTCCAGGTCCCTCTGGATGGATCCCTTCCCTCCAGCCTGTCCAGGTCCCTCTGGATGGATCCCTTCCCTCCAGCCTGTCCAGGTCCCTCTGGATGGATCCCTTCCCTCCAGCCTGTCTGCTGCACCACACAGCTTGGTGTCATCACAAACTTGCTGAGGGTGCACTCAATGCCTCTGTCCATGGCACTGACAAAGATGTTGAACAAGCCTGGTCCCAGGACTCAGCCCTGAGGGACTCTGCTTGTCCCTGGCCTCCCCTGGGACATGGAGCCATTGACAGCCACTCTTTGGGTGCAGACATCAAGCCAGTTCTTTATCTATCTTGTGGTGACAATACTGCTAAACCTACAGCCCAGGAGTAGTCCTGGGATGGTTTGAAGGGATTATGTGTTTCATGCACCTGTTCAATGCAGAATGAATTATTGATTATTGTGCCAGGAATTAGTGGCATCATTATTAATTATTATTTATTATATTGTTTATTATTAATAATTATTATTAATAAATGACTCAGTGTCACAATACATTAGAGGTTGGAAGGGACCTCCCAGCCCCCTGCCAAAGCAGGATCCCTTAGGGAGTCTGTGCAGGAATGCATCCAGGTGGGTTTGGAAAGTCTCCACGTGAGGAGACTCCACAACTCTCTGGGCAGCCTGCTCCAAGTCTCCCTCATCCTCACTGTACAGAAGTTTCTCCTCATGTTGAGGTGAAACCTTCTCTGTTCAAGTTTGTATCTGTTGGTTCTTGGCTTATTAGTGCACACCACCAAGAAGAGCCTGGCCCCCTCCTCCTGACCCCCACCCCTCAGCTATTGATAGACATTGATCAGATCCCTCTCAGCCTTCTCTTCTCCACACTAAACAGCCCCAGGGCTCTCAGTCTCTCTTCACAGGGAGATGCTCAAGTCCCCTAAGCATCCTCCTGGCTCTCCCTTGGACTCTCTCCAGCAGGTCTCTGTCTCTCTCGAACTGGGCAGCCCAAAACTGGACACAGGATCTTTAAGTCCCATTTCAAACCATCACAACACAGTATTCCGGGTGTGGTCTCACCAGGGCATTAATTAATTATTAACTATCATTCCATGAGTTTTGAGGTTTTCATTTAAACAGCAATTCCTCCTGAGAGCTCTCCATTGATTTCCTTTGAAGGCCACAACTGAAAATGTAGATTTGTGTTGGTTGCTTAACCTTCTGCTCCTTGGATAGGGCAAAAAGCTGCATAGTTCTTCAGCCTTTTTGTTTTTTCTTTTTTTCTCTTTTATTTCATTATTTCATAATCAAAAGCCACTTTTTATCTAAACTGTTGGAGTAGACTTTAAAAGCAAATCCTCTGGTTCCAGTTTGGCTTAAGGTTCTTAGAAGTGTTTGAGGCAGATTGTGCAATTATTTTTAATTCTGTGCTTTTCAGCTTTTGTTTAATAGCACATGAAAAAAATGTTTTAAATCTGAAAAAGAAAAGGGGATTCTGTACAGCTCTTAACTATATCAAAATTCTTAGAAGCTTTTCTTCCTGCTATCTGCAAACTTCCAGCAGCCAAAGGGAGAATGCCAGTACCTGAACTTGGCCAACAAGAAAGCCTGGAAGGGACTTCTTACAAGGGCTTATAGTGATAGGATAAGGAGCAATGGAGTTGAGCTGGAAGAGGGGAGACTGAGACAGGAGATGAGGAAAAAATTCTTCCTAGTGAGGCTGGTGAGACACTGGAACAGGTTGCCCAGGGAGGCTGTGGATGCTCCCTCCCTGGAGGTGTTTACAACCAGGCTGGATGAGACCTGGAGCAACCTGGGCTGGTGGGAGGTGTCCCTGCCCATGGCAGGGGGTTGGAACTGGATGAGCTTTAAGTCCCTTCCAACCCAAACTTTTCTGTGAATCTATGAATGTGTGAAAATATGGTTTTTGTTTTATTTTATTTTATTTTGGCTTGGTTTGGTTTGGCTTGGTTTGGTTTGGTTTGGTTTGGTTTGGTTTGGTTTGGTTTGGTTTGGTTTTGTTTTGTTGGAGATACCAGTGATGGACAGAAGCTATTAAAATCAGCACTACACAAGGCTGGACTAACAAAAACTGGAACCATTGTCCCCCCAGAAGCTGAAAGTGTAGAAAATTCTGAGGGAGGGATTGTTGTCATCATTTAATGATGGTTTTTCTTTGTAACCCAGTCCTTTGAGTAATTTACAGAGCAAGCTTTGGCCAAGTTCCCAAATCATGGGTATGAAATGAGACTTTGTAGTTACAAAAGGTCAGATTAGAGACACTGATTGTCCCCTTGCTTTGCAAACCTTTCAGTCACAGAATATTAGTCACTATTGTTTCAGCTCATGTCTTGACAAGGCATAAAGGCTTTGACTTTGCCAATTGGTATCACAGCCAAGTTATTATATTTTTTTTTCTTGCCCCTTTTGGCACAGTTTTTCTCCTATAATTTAATCCAGAGAAGTGTCAAGTGCTTGGAACAGATTTGCAGTCCTTAAATTGGAATTACATGCCTTGTACATTTATATAAGATCTTGATCCACCTGGGTATAAGAGTTGGATCAGCAGATAAAATGACAAAATATTGCTCTGGGAAGTCTAGGAAAGGAAACCAGCTTTGTAATATCAATGTCTTGAAAGCTTTGGTGATTTTGATATTGAAGGCTTAGCCTCCAATTATTTACCTTTCAGTTTAATGAACTCAGGTTGTAGATGCACTGAAATATCACAGAACCATAGAGTGGCTCAGGTTGGAAGGCACCTTAGAGATCATCTACTCCAACCTCCCTGCCATGGGCATGGATACCTCTGAACTGGACTTGGTTACTCAAGGCCTCATCCAACCTTGCCTTGAACACCCCCAGGGAGGGAGCATCCACAGCTTCCCTGGGCAGCTCATTCTTTTGTAGGTTTGAGTGTTTCTTGCCTCCAGAATGGCCTAATTCTAATCTTCTTTGCTATATTTTTCCCAGGGGAAAACAAGAATTTATTTAGTTAGGTTATAATAGATCAACCTAGAACAATTAGAACAATAATAGAACAGTTTAGTTAGATTGTAATAGAACAGTTTAGTTATGTTATAATAGAACAATTTAGTTAGATTATAGTAGAACAACAATGTAACAGAAAGACAAAATTAATAATCATGCTGAGAGAGGTTCTCCTGCCCCTCTACTCTGCCCTGGTGAAGACACAACTTTAATACTGTGTCCAGTTCTGAGCCCCTCAGTTGAAGAAGGACCTCAGGGAACTGCTGGAGAGAATCCAGCACAGAGCCACCAAGCTGCTGCAGGCAGTGGAACATCTCCCTGTGAGGCCAGGGAGAGAGCTGGGGCTTGGAGCAGAGGAGCCTGAGGGCTGCCCTCATTGCTGGGGATGCAGATGTGCAGGGCTGGAGCCAGGCTCTGCTCAGGGATGGCCAAGGACAGCACAAGGGGCAAGGGCTGCAAGCTGGAGCAGAGGAGGTGCCAGGGGAACAGAAAGGAAAATTTTGTCCCTGTGAGGGTGCTGAGCCCTGGCACAGGCTGCCCAGAGAGGTTGTGGAGTCTCCTTCTCTGGAGATATTCAAACCCCACCTGGCTGTGTTCCTGTGTGATCCTCCTTTTGGCAGGGGGGTTGGACTGGATGAGTTTTTGAGGTCCCTTCCAACCTTTAACATTCTGTGCTTCAGTGCTCTGTGTTGTCATTTAGCTTTTGAACTTTGTATATTAATTGGTTGCAGGTTAATCATTAAAGAGATTCATTACTAACTAGGAAATAAAAATCATGACACTGATTAATTATTAAATAGAGAAGAAATTCTAGACATCTCCTGTCACCTGTTTTGGGGTTGTTTTGTTGTTGGTTTTTTTTTTTTTAATATGGACTGGATTTTCTTGTTCTTTTTGTTGTTTTCAAAGCTTGGGTCTTGAAAGGCTGTTTAGTATTCAGAACACTTTGTTTCCAAGTTGGTTTAATACTAATTTTTTAAGCAACCTCTAGAACAACCATGCTAACAGAGAGGAGCATACCCACACATTTGTTCTTTTACCTCCCCATCCCCTGATTAAATTCAGTAGATAAGAAATGGGCAAATGTGATCATTTAATGAGTTGGAGCCAAATAAGCCTTCAAATATTAATTAGCTGAAGATTTATCAGCATTGCTTCATTTTGTGTCCAAATGAACTAGTTTATGAATAAAACCAGGGGATGTTTGTGTGGAGGCAGTGTGCATCACAGCTGCTTGTTCTGGTGTGTAGGTTGGCAGAGAATTAAAGGCTAACAGACACTTGAGCACAGTGAGAATGTGGCTTGCAGTGCATCATGTAGGGAGTCACAGAAGGGACCTTAAAGCTCAGCCAGTTCCAGCTCCCTGCCATGGGCAGGGACACCTCCCACCATCCCAAGTTGCTCAAGGGCTCATCCAACCTGGTCTTAAACACTTTAAGGGAGGGGCCAACCACAGCCTCCCTGGGCAACCTGTTCCAGTGTCTCACCACCCTCACTGTCAAGAATTTCTTCCTAATCTCCAGTCTCAATCTCCCCTTCTTAAACTTCAATCCATTTCCTCTCCTCCTATCACTACAAGCCCCTGCAGAAAGTCCTTTCCCCAGCTTTCTTGTAGTTCCTTTCAGGTCCTGGAAGGCTGCTTTAGGGTCTCCCTGGAGCCACCTTCTTTCAGCTTGCCCTCACAGGGTGGGTGCTCTCTGATCATCTTCCTGGCCTTCATCTGGACCTTCTCCAGCAAGTTCAATGTCCTCCTTGTGCTGGGGGCAGCAGAAGTGGACATAGGATGTGATATTTGGTCTTGTGCCCTGTGAAGATGCTGATAAATGTGATCACATCTTCCCAGCACCTTGATAAGGTAGACTCCAAACTCATCTTTTAAAAGCTGCACAACTCCAACAAAATCCTCTTTGCCTCCAGAGGGAACTTGACCTCTCACCTCCTGGCAGCACAGAAGTTCTCTCCAGGGACACTGAAGTAATGAGCCACCAGTAGAGTAGGACATCAAGCTCCCAGCCAGCCTGAAACCCTGGCTTCAAAACACAGTTGGCATCGTGCTGCAGAGCTGTCAGAGCTGCCAGTCATCTCCAAAGCTGAGTTCTGTGTGCCAGGCAGAGATATATTTACATCTACATCCACACACATATGTCTGGTTCTGAGGTAGCCAAGTGCTGCACTGTGGGGTAGGAATCAATACTGCAGCAGTAGCTAACAGTAATGGACAGGGAGCTGCTTCCTCAGCTCCAGCTAAGTAATTAACTGGCAGCAACTGGGATGAGATTGCTGTCCTCACACAGAGCCATGCCTGCTGGAGGTAACCCCATGGCAGCAGGATGAGGAGACCCTGCCAGGAGGCCAGGTCCAGAAAGACTCTGAAAAAGAGAGTAACAGGTTAAGGGTGAAGAATGATAGCATCATAGAATGGCTCAGGTTGGAAGGGATCTCACACCTCATCTGCTCCAACCTGCCTGCCATGGGTAGGGACACCTCTCAGCTAGACTCAGCTGCTCAAGGTCTCATCCAGCCTGGCCTTGAACACCAAGGAGGAGGCATCCACAGCCTCCCTGGGCAACCTATTCTCACCACCCCCATGCTGAAGAAAGAACTTCTTCCTCAGCTCCAGTCTAACCCTGCTCTGCCTCAGCTTCAAACCATTCCCCCTGTCTCTAGACACCCTCAGGAAAAGTCCCTCTGCAGCCTTCTTGCAGGATCCCTGCAGGTATTGGAAGGCAGCAATAAGGTCCCCCCAGAGTCTTCTCTTCTATAGGCTGCACACCCCCAGCTCCCTCAGCCTTGCCTCACAGCAGAGCTGCTCCAGCCCTTGGTTCATCTTTGTGGCCTCCTCTGGACTCTCTCCCAGAGCTCTGTGTCCTTCTTATGTGCTCCATGCAGTCCTTGGACCGTGTTTGGATACCAAAACAGTTCTGAAAGGCTGCTGTGTTCCTGGGTGCTGCCAGGCCTGGCAGAGCAAACCTTCACTTAGGATCTGCTTAAGGAACAGGAGGAATATTTATATTTATGCTGCTTTCCCTCTTCCTGCTTAACCTCTCATTAGTTGACTGCAGTGGCCAAAGAGCCTCTTTTTTTGTTGTTGTTGTTGTTGTTGCTATTGCATTTGAATACATTTTGAAGAGAGCAAAATGATCTGACAGCAGCAGTAGCAGTTTGATTGTGCTGCAGCTTTCTGCAAAGGATTTTATTTCCCTCTGGTTTGTAGAATTCTTTTGTCATGGCTCTTTTTTATTTGATTCTATGTGATTTTTTTTCCCTTCTTCTTCCAATTTGCACTGTGGGAATAATGAGCATGAACTGTGGGATATCTGCTGCTAAGAAAGACATCTCTCCTGTCTCACACATGCAGTGTTTTATAGGAGTGCTTTTTTTATCACATTGGCAATTAGAAATCCTTCACCCAGTCTCAGGATACAAAAGTAATACTCTAAAGAGTATTTATGACATTTTAAGTGAAACAAACAAACAAAAAAGGTTAACTCTACACTGTCATCCCACTCTTCATTCTTAGCCTGTTACCTTCTTCTTGTGCACTGGCAGCCCAGAAAAATCCAACTGTATCCTGGGCTGCATCAAAAAGTGTGTGGTCAGCAGGTCAAGGGAGAGGTGATTCTGTAGCTCTGCTCCTGTGAGACCCCACGTGAAGTTCTCTGTCCCCCAACACAAGAAGGACATGGAGCTGCTGGAGAGAGGCCAGAGGAGAGCCACAAAGATGCTTGAGGGGCTGAGGCGCTGCCTCTATGGGGACAGGCTGGGAATGCTGGGGCTGTCAGCCTGGGGAAGAGAAGACTCCAGGGAGACCTTAGAGCAGCCTTCCAGTACCTGAAGAGGGTCTACAAGAAAGCTGGAGAGGGACTTTTTACAAGAGCTTGTAGTGATAGGAAGAGAGGAAATGGATTGAAGCTTGAGGAGTGCAGATTGAGACTGGAGATTTGGAAGAAATTCTTTATAGTAGGGGTGGAGAGACTCTGGAACAGGTTGCAAAAGAAATTGTGGATGCCTCATCCCTGAAAGTGTTTAAGACCAGGCTGGCTGAGGCTTTGAACACCCTAGGCTAGTGGAAAGTGTCTCTGCCCATGGCAAGCAGTTGGAACTAGATGTTGTTTAAGGTTCCTTCCAACTTAAGCCATTCTTTGATTCTGACACTGCTACAGGTTGCCCAGGGAGGTGTTTGGAGCCCCATCCCTGGAGATACTCAAAGTGAGGCTGGACAGGGGCTCTGGGCAACCTGATCTAGTGGAGGATGTCCCTGCTGACTGCAGAGCTTTGGAGGTCCCCTCTAACCCAGACCATTTATGGTTCTATGATTCTATGTTTCTATGATTCCATGATTCTGTGGTTCTGTGATTCTGTGATTCTATGATTCTGCGATTCTTTTATTCCATGATTCTATGGTTCTATATCCTCCTCTATCAATATAGCTGAAAGCTTCTTGAAAGTGAGACAGAAACCTGATCTCTGAATCTCCATGGACCTGTTGTCCAGTGCTTTGTCCTGTTCCCTCTGCCCCTTCCTCTTCTTGACATGATAAATACTTCAGGGAATGGAGCATCCTTTATTGATGTTTGTGTGGTGCTGTGTTAACATAAAGTGCCCTTAGAATACGTTGGGTTTAAATATTTATGCTCATAAAATTCAATGCACTCAGCAAAATCCTGCAGTAAAGGATCAAAATTCCTCTCAATGCCTCTCTCACAAGCATCTTCAGAAGGACTTGGATTGTCTTGGACAAAGAGGTGGATGGAAGAATTTAAATATTTAAGAGAAGATGATTATTATTTAATAAATTCTTACTTCACAGTTGTCTTTTGTTTCCTACCAAACTTTCCCTGCTCTACCAACTCTCTTCAGGAGAGAACTACATTAATGTTGACACAGAGAAATAGTGGATTTCACCTGTTCCTTCAAACCACTTGTGATTGTGTTCAGAATATAGTTCTAATCACAGGCTCCCAGGATGTTAGAGGTTGGAAGGGACCTCTGGAGATCATCAAGTCCAACCCCCTGCCAGAGCAGGACCATAGAGTCCAGCACAGGTCACACAGAACACATCCAGACAGGGCTGGAAAGCCTCCAGAGAAGGAGACTCCACAACCTCTCTGGGCAGCCTGTTCCAGGGCTCTGGGACCCTCACAGTGAAGAAGTTCCTCCTCATGCTGAGGTGGAATCTCCTGTGCTGGAGTTTCCATTCATTGCCTCTTGTCCTATCCCAGGGCACAGTGAGCAGAGCCTGTCCCTGTCCCTTCCTCCTGACCCTCAACCTTCAGCTATTGATAGACATTGATCAGATCCCTCTCAGTCTTCTCCTCTCCACACTAACCAGCCCCAGGGCTCTCAGCCTCTCCTCCCCAGGCAGTGCTCCAGGCCCTTCAGCATCCTTGTAGCCCTCCCTTGGACTCCCTCAAGTAGATTCCTGTCCCTCTTGAACTGGGGAGCCCAGAACTGGATGCAATATTCCAGGTGTGGCCTCACCAGGGCAGAGTAGATTCTCTATTTTCTATCTAATTTATTTGTGCTGTTCTGACTTCCTGGCACTATCCAACGTTTATGATGAACAGCAAAGCACTTTTGCAGTTTTTAACCAGTTAATTCCTCCTAAATCACTCTGAGTTTTGATTAAGGAAGATTTACAAGATTAGGGACAAAACCTGAATTCTAATTTTGTCTCTGCTCTTTCCAGACAGCAAAACAAACATGAATAATAACGAAGATATTTCAATTTCCCAAAACATTAAGCACAGTTTAATGATGTGTAATAAACTGAGATTCCTGGGCTCTTCTAAATCAAATCAGAAGACTTCCACTGCCATGGTTGGACTTGATGATCTTAAAGGTCTTTTCCCACTGAAATGGTTCCAGGAAATGAGGAATCATTCTGAAGAAGGAATTGGAAGTATCTAAAGAGTGTCAGGAGGATGAAGCTAGGCTCTTCTCGCTGATGTCCAGTGATAGGACAAGGGACAGTGGACACAGACTGAAACACAGAGGGTTCCAGTAAAAATAGGGAAAAAATCTTTCACTTTGAGGGCAGCAGAGCCCTGGAGCAGGCTGCCCAGAGAGGTTGTGGAATCTCCTTCTCTGGAGGCATTCCAAACCCACCTGGAGGTGTTCCTATGTGATCTACCTTGGGTGACCCTGCTTTGACAGGGGGTTGGACTGAGTGATCTTCAGAAGTCCCTTCCAAATTCTACCATTCTCTTGATGTGTTTGTGTGACTTCAAAGAGGTTGAAGCTGGGAATGTAAAGCTCAACCCCACCCCAAAATAATAATGTTTTGAGGCGAAATCTCTGCTGATTTAGGACCTAACTGACCAAAGGGCTCGAGTGTTGAATGGGAGATCATCTGAAATCCCAGCCTGCAGACATTTTGCCCAACATTTGCCCATGCATGGAACTTTAAAAGGCATTGTAGCCCTTTTGACACCCAGGTTGCCAAAAGGGCTGCAGCTGTGCTTCTAAACACACCTAGAAATGTTCAGTTGAGTCTCTGAGCAGATGAACTCCTATCTCGTATTTCACTCACACTAGGATATACCAAATAGACAACCTTGATGCTCACCTCATCTAAGAGAGAGAAGACAGCAGATAGTTTTTCATGGTTTAATGGCCATGGTGATCTTAGGTTGAAGGTTGGACTTAATGGTCTCTAAGATCTCTTCCAACCAAAACTATTCTATGATTCTGTAATTCCATGATTCTCTGACTCTGATTCTGTGATTCCATGATTCTACGATTTTGTGATTCCATGATTCTATGATTTTGTGGTTCTGTGATTCCATGATTCTGTGATTCTATGAATTTGTGATTCTGTGATTCCATGATTCTATGGTTTCATGGTTCCATGATTCTATGACTCCATGATTTTCTGATTCTGTGATTCTCTGGCTTCATGATTCTGTGATTCTATGGTTCCATGATTCTATAACTCCATGGTTTTCTGATTCTATGATTCTCTGGTTCCATGATTCTGTGGTTTCATGGTTCTATGATTCTGTGGCTCCATGATTTTTTGATTCTGTGACTTTATGATTCTGTGATTCCATGAGTCTGTGACTCTGTGATTCTCTGATCCCATGATTCTATGATTCTATGGTTCCATGATTCCATGATTGTATGATTCTATGACTTTCTGTTTCTCTGACTCTGATTCTCTGATTCCATGAGTCTGTGTCTCTATGATTCTCTATGATTCTCTGATTCTCTGATTCCATGACTGCATCATTCCATGATTCTGTGATTCTATGGTTCCATGATTCTATAACTCCATGGTTTTCTGATTCTATGATTCTCTGGTTCCATGATTCTGTGGTTTCATGGTTCTATGATTCTGTGGCTCCATGATTTTTTGATTCTGTGACTTTATGATTCTGTGATTCCATGAGTCTGTGACTCTGTGATTCTCTGATCCCATGATTCTATGATTCTATGGTTCCATGATTCCATGATTGTATGATTCTATGACTTTCTGTTTCTCTGACTCTGTGATTCTCTGATTCCATGAGTCTGTGTCTCTATGATTCTCTATGATTCTCTGATTCTCTGATTCCATGACTGCATCATTCCATGATTCTGTGATTCCACCATTTCATGATTCTCTGAAATGCTCTGCTTTGATGTCCAAGTGCTTTTCTAATCCTCTGTAAGAATAAACCTTCAGCTTTTGTGATTCCTTTGGCATCACCTCATCAGAGTACAAACATGAGCTTGTAGGAGAAGCCCCAGATAAATGCTTAGGTCAAGCACAACACATTTTTTTCCCCCTGTACATCAGTAACTAATAGTTTTGTTTGTTTCCTTCCTAGGGCACGTTGAATCCCTACTGTGTGCTGTGGGATGACTCAAAAACGTAAGTGACAAATGTTTGCTTCTCTTGCAATGGCTCAAATGTGCCAAAGTGTTTAATCATTTTGAAGTGCTTGGTCAGTAAACAGGTCGGGATGAGGGCAGGGACAAAGAGGAAGTGCTGGGTTCACCAGCCTCTTGGCTTCCTTTGTGTGCTGATGTAAATGCAATGTCTCAGCAGGGTGAGATTACTCACAGAGTCGTTTGAAGCTGCTGCTTCAAGATAACAAAAGAGGATGTCTAGGAACTGTAGTTCCTTGATGGTAGTTGCTGGGCAACAAGTGAGTGGGCAAATGATCAGACAAAACTAAGGAGGGCTCCCATTTCTGGTACCAGGGGCAGAAAGATCATCTTCAGGTGTGCTACCCACAGCAACCTTCCCTTTAGCTGGGGCAAATCTTCATTTTAGTTTAGTAAAGCAGGAGCTGTTTGCTAAACAGTGCAAGCTTGCTAGCAGCCTTCTGCTGCTTGCTTCTCTGTGTGTCCCTCCTGTAGCAAAAGAGAAAATGGTGCTGTAAAGAAGCTAAGCAGCAAAACCAGTGTGGTTCAAGAAGAATTCCAAACTTATGCAGCTGTGATTTGCTGCATGAATCTTTTACAGCATCCCTCCCCTTAAAGTCAAAGTGAACTTTGCCTAAACACAGACCAAGTGTTTGAAAAGAAGGATCCCTGCATGGTTTAAAGATTATTTTGTGCTTCTGGTTCAGCTATGTTTTGTCTGTCTTACACTACAGACTCATCCACAGCATGAGAACCTGCTGTGATTTGGGGAGTTCTTTACTCCTTGAGCTGAGGTTTATATCAGTGCACTGATGACTGGCAATAAATATTATGGTGTGGAAATGAGAAACTTTGGATGTGGTATTGGAAAGCATTCCAAGTACAAGCAGCACCATGGTCTATGCCTTCTCAAAAGAATCATCCTAGCAGCACCTCAGTGTTCCATAGGGCCATCAGGGTGCTCAAAAGGCTGGAGGACAATGAGGACAAGCTGAGAGAGTTGGGGCTGGTCAGTCTGGAGAAGAGAAGGCTGTGAGGAGACCTTATTGCGGCCTTCCAGTATCTGAAGGGGGCTACAAGAAAGCTGGGGAGGGACTTGTCAGCATGTCAGGTAATGATAGGAGTGGGGGAAGTGGAACAAAACTAGAAATGGGTAGATTTGGATTGGATGTTAGGAAGAATTCTTCCCCATGAGGGTGGTGAGACACTGGCACAGGTTGCCCAGGGAGGTGGTGGAAGCCTCATCCCTGGAGGTTTTTGTAGCCAGACTGGATGTGGCTGTGAGCAACCTGCTGTAGTGTGAGGTGTCCCTGCCCATGGCAGGGGGGTTGGAAGTGGATGAGCCCTTGAGGTCCCTTCCAACCCTGACAATTCTATGACTCTGCAAGATGCATGGAGCAAAGCACACAAACCCTTTGCTATTATGGATTATCTTGTGCACGTGGAATGCAAAGCATCTGGAACATGTTCCTTGTTCCCTCTTCGCAAGGTTTTGCTCACACAGCAGCAGTGCAGCCTTTTCTTTCCCATTTCTTTGTGCACTGAATTTAAAAACACTGTGTGTTCAGAGTGAGCTGCTTTGATTTCACTGCTGCAGTCCAGAATATCAAAGCCATATTTGCATGGAATTAGACTACCAAAAGGAATAACAGTAATAATAATAATAATAAAAAAAAAGAGCCATGCTGTGGATTGAACAATGATTAAAAGATTTCATGCAGGTATTTGAGATGAATACCTGAAAGAGTCACAAACAAATGTATTTTGTGCTTGCCATGTGTTTTGCATTCCTCTTAGCATGCTTTCTAGAGGAGATGAGTGCTCCAGTATCAGTACTGCTTTCACCATGCTTCAGAGGATGAATGGGAAAGGGACCCTGGGAAACATCTACAAATGAAGCTTATACATAATGCACCTAGGTCCTAGGATGGCATCTAGGTCAGGGCAACCCTTGATATCCATCCAGGCTGGGGGATGATGATGTTGAGAGCAGCTCTGACGAGTAGGGTTAGGGGTGGTGATGAGGGAGAGGCTGGACAGGAGCCAGCAGTGGGCACTGGCAGCACAGAAGGCCAAGGGCAGCCTGGGCTGCATCCAAAACTGTGTGGCCAGAGATGGAGAGAGAGGATCCTGCCCTCTGCTCTGCTCTGGGGAGACCTCACCTGCAGGGATGTGTCCAGATATGGTGTCCTCAATACAAGAAGGAGATGGATTTGGTGGAACAGCTCCAGAGGAGGCCACAAAGATGATCAGAGGGCTGGAGCACCTCTGCTATGAAGACAGGCTGAGAGAGTTGTGGCTGTTCAGCTGGAGAAGAGAAGGCTCCAGGGAGACCTTAGAGATGCATCTCAGTATCTGTAGGGGACCTACAGGAAGGCTGGGGAGGGACTGTTTAGAAGGGCTTGAGGGGATAGGAGGAGGGGCAGTGGTTTGGAGCTGGAGCAGGGCAGATGTAGGTTGGACATCAGGAGGAAGTTCTGCACAATGAGAGTGGGGAAGTACTGGAACAGGTTGCCCAGGGATGTGATTGAGGCCCCAACCCTGGAGACATTCAAGATCAGGCTCAATGTGTGCCTGGGCAGCCTGATCTAGATGGAGGTGTCCCTGCTGCCTGCAGGGGGGGTGGACAAGATGACCTTTGAGGGTCCCTTCCAATCCAATGCAATCTGTGAATCTGTGAGGGAATTGCAATCTGTGAATCTGTGAAGGAACTGGAAGCAGTTTGAGATGAAATGAAACTTCTGTTGGGTTTTCTCCTGTCCTTCCCACTTTTCTGGGAAGGAAGAGAAGGGAGAGGAAGACAGCAGAGAGTCTCAACCAGCAACTCGTCCAAGGCTTAGAACATTTACTTGTGGACCTCAGGGACTGGCCTTTTGTGGTTTGTTTCTTTACAGAAGTTGCCTGGGGAGTCAGAAGCACACTTCTGATCCTCACAGAAGCAGCCCCTGCCCACTGAGGTCCCTGCTCCTCTGGAGTGTGTTACTCACAGCCTGTCCTGCTGGAACTCAACCATACTATTTAGGCCAATAGCCCTCACTTGGGCAGCTGGTTCCCAGCACCTCTATATTTAATTTTTTCACTCTTTCTGTGTGTTTGTCACCATGCCACATGGAAATCTCAGCCACAACACAGTCAGTGGTTTTGTGTTGGTTTTTTTTTTTCTCTAGCACTGTTTGGCTTTATGTAAGTCTGGGCAAGGCTGTGTAAGCCCAGGAGGGGTCAGAGAATCCTTCTGCTTCTTCATGCAGTTCTATTTTAAACCCACCCTCTACTGTGGCAGTTTTGTAGGTTGTTTGAGCAGTTCTTGTGAGCCTTCTGTGCTAGGTGCCCTAGCAGACAGGCTGCATGGAACTCTAGGATCCATACAAGTTTGGCTCTTAAAGTTTGTCTCAGTGGATCCAGCCCTTGAACGAGGATACAGAGCTCAAAACACAGTAAGAGGCTGGAAACTGAGTTCCTCAGTACTGAGCATCACCAGTACCACCCTCACATGCAATCCTTGGGTGACACCATCATGGTGGGGGCATGGAAGGTGGGGTGGACAAAGTAGGTCACTGGAAGGGGGTGATGTGCTTATCCATACCTAAAGGGTTGGGTGTCAGGAGGAATCTGTTCCTTGCACCATAACTCCTTTCTGGAATTCGTGTGGCTTCCCTAGTGCCCTGGGAAAGCCTCATCTGGAATAGTGTGTCCACTTCTGGGCTCCCCAGGTCAAGAGGGACAAGGATCCACTAGAGAGAGTCCATCAAAGAGACACTAATGTGATGAGGGGAGTGGAACATCTGCCTTAGGAGGAGAGCCTGAGAGAGCTTTAGCCAGGAGAAGAGCAGACTGAGGAGGGGATCTCATTAATGCTGATCAATAGCTAAAGGGCAAGTTTCAGGAGGGTGGAGGCAAACTCTTCTCAGTGGTGTCCAGGGACAGGACAAGTGGCAGTGGGCACAAATTGGAACACAGGAGGTTCCATGTAAATGCCTTCCAGGATCTTAAGGGGGGCTACAAGAAAGCTGGGGAGGGACTTTATAAGGTGTCAGGGAGTGATAGGACTGGGGGGGATGAAAAAAAAATAGAAATGGAGGGATTCAGGTTGGATGTTAGGAAGAAATTCTTCCCCATGAGGGTGGTGAGACACTGGCAGAGGTTGCCCAGGGAGATGGTGGAAGCCTCATCCCTGGAGGTTTTTGCAGCCAGGCTGGATGTGGCTGTGAGCAACCTGCTGTAGTGTGAGGTGTCCCTGCCCATGGCAGGGGGCTTGGATCTAGATGATCTTGAGGTCCCTTCCAACCCTGACAATTCTATGATTCTATAATTCTATAAGGAAAAAAATCCTTTGAGGGTGACAGAGCCCTGGAGCAGGCTGCCCAGAAAGGTTGTGGAGTCTCCTTCTCTGGAGGCATTCCAAACCCACCTGGATGTGTTCCTGTGTGATTTACTCTGGGTGATGCTGCTCTAGATGATCTCCAGAGGTCCTTTCCAAGCACTCCCACTCTGTGACATCTCCTGTGGGATTTTCAGTAGCCAGGGACTGATAAGCAGCTGCTGTTTGTTGGCACATCTGGGCACATCTGTTCTCCCCAGGACACTGTCAGCTGTTGCTGGGGTATTCCACAGCTGTACATGGTTCAACAAGACACCTGACAGCACTGGGGAAGGGAAGGACTTCAGGATTCTGGGTCTCAGCAGGTTGTTGTACCAGTATGAAAGGATTTGTTTGCCCATCTGTGTGCTGCCTGCAGTTTGTGCCTGCTGGATGGTCAGCTGGCAGAAGTACAAGGAAATGTGCTGCATTTTTGGATATTGCAAGCACTTTTACCTGGCTCAGCTCTAGTTTAGGGCAAGGGGTAGGTCTGCTCTATTTGGTTTTGCTCCCCACTGCCATGCAAAGTTACACTGGCAGCTGTTTGGATTTTTCTATCCTGAAACTACCAAAAACTACAGAGGAGAAATGAGAAATTGTCAATATTGCTACAACTTCAGTATTCCACTCCAGACACAGAGGATGACAACAGAGAAAATTATTTCAGTTGGCAAAGACCTTTAGGATCATCCAGGCCAACCATTCTCTGACTCTACCAAGCCTGGGGCTAAACCCTGCCCCTCAGCACCACCTCTCTGCCCCTTTGAAACATCTCCAGGGATGGGGATTCAACCACCCAGGTTTGGAGAACCCTTTCAGTCAAAAAGTGTCTTCTGATATCCAACTATACCTCCCTCATACAACTTGAGGCCATTTCATCTCCTGTCACTAGGGAGCAAAGCTCAGCCCCTACTTCACTCCAACCTCCTCTCAGGGAGCTGTAGAGAGCAATGAGGTCTCCCCTCAGCCTCCTCTTCTCCACACTAAACACCCCCAGTTCCCTCAGCTGCTCCTCCCCAGCCCTGTTCTCCAGACCCTTCAGTAGCTTCTTTGCACTTCTCTGGGCACACTCCAGAACCTCAGTGTCCTTCTTGGAGTGAGAGCCCCAAAACTGAAGCCCAGTGCTGAGTAGGAGAGGAAATACAAGACCCAAACTTAAAATATTGGAATTTACAAGCTGCTAAGGTTCTCCTGTACTGCAGGAGTGCTGTTAGCTGTTGTACAACATCAAATGGAATCTCTTCAACATGAAAAGGAGGCAAGACCAAAATCTTCTTTGCTGAAGTCATGCTCACAATGAATCAGTATCCATGGGAGGAATTTATAAGTGAGGTCTTTTTTATACCTCTGCTTTTCACCAACACCTACACAGCCTGCCACAGAGCTTCTATGACCTGCTTAGATTTATCCCCCCCCCAAAAAAAAAATTAAAAAAGGAAATCAAATTAGTTCTTGTTAATAAGTTCACTTTCTTGTTAATTTTTATTGGATGATTAATCAACTCCATTGTTGAGAACTCAATTGCTATTTATTGCCTGCATGCAGATGTAGATTTTCAGAAACTAAAAATAGTAGTTCCCTGTGATTCCAGGCAATTATCCTTCTGAAACTTGGATAAAAAGAGCTGCTGGTTGGATCTGCAGAATCAAATTTATAGACTTCCAACTGCAGTTCTTTAATGTATAGTGAGGGCTGAAGATAATTAAGGCAGTTTGAATGTGTGTGGCCAGGAGGTGAAGGGAGGTTCTCCTTACCCTCTACTCTGCCCTGGGCTCCAGGAGGGGCAGGGAACTGCTGGGGAGAGTCCAATGGAGGTTGTGAGGATGATGAAGGGATTGGAACATCTGTCTGATGAGGAAAGGCTGAGAGCTCTGGGGCTGGTTAGGCTGGAGGGGAGAAGGCTGAGAGGAAATCTGATCAATGTTTATGAGTATCTGAAGGGTGGGTGTCAAAAGAGCTGCCAGGCTCTTTTCAGTGGTGTCCTGTGATAGGACAAGGGGCACTGACCACACACTGGAATCCTGAAAGTTCCACCTAAACATGAGGAAGAGCTGCTTTGCTGTGAGGGTGCCAGAGCCCTGGAGCAGAGGTTGTGGAGTCTCCTTCTCTGGAGACTTTCAAAACCCATCTGGTTCTGTTCTTGTGTGACCTGCCTTAGGTCATTCTGGTTTGGGAGGGGCAGTTGGACTTGATGATCTCTGGAGGTCCTTTTCAACCCCTACCATTCTATGATTCCATAAACAAACTTTATAACAAAAAAAACCCAAACTGATCATGGTTTGCCTCTGTGTCCATGATGCCTCTTGTCCTGTTACTGCAGGCCATTGCAGACAGTCCCTCTGCAGCCTTCTTGTAGCCCCCTTCAGGTACTGGAAGTACTTCCAGATATGTGGATCTAAATCTGATTGAAACCTCCTCAATTAGCAGCTCTTCTCCCTGCCAAATCAACCATCCTCTCATTCATTTTCTTTCTACAAGAACAGCATTTGCATGGCTAAATGACCTCAAAAGAAGCATTCAGAGCAGTGTTTTGAAATGTCTTTGAGTTGATCCCCCAGTTGGTGTCCAATTGCCAATCCTGAAACCTTCTCTCTGCCTGATAAAACTGCAAAGCTCCATCAAACTGTGTCCAACCCACCTCCAGTTTAAATCTGCCATATTTTATCAGCTGCTCTATCACATCTCATTACCCTCAAAGGTATCTATGCAGGTGATTGCCCTTTGCCTGAGCCTCTGTGCCATGGCTGAGCAGCAGATTGAGTGAAATCTCTTCCTGAAGCTATCACTAGAGGGAAGCAAAGACCACCACGTGCCCACCCATGACGTCAGTCGATGGCTTTGTGTCCTACTGACAACATTTCTTCAACAGTCAATCTCCAGTTTTGACAAAGGGACTGTTTGGTGGAAAGTCATCCTTCAAAACAAAATTTTAACAAAAAACCCTAACCCAAACCAATCCAATCCAAACCAATCCAATCCAATGCAAACTAAACCAAACCAGACCAAACCAACTCAACCCAAACAAATAAAATCCAACCCAACTCAACCCAAACCAACCAAATCTAATCCAACTCAACCCAACCAAATCCAACCCAACTCAACCCAACCAAATCAAATCCAACCCAACTCAACCCAAACCAACCAAATCCAACCTAACTCAAGCCAACCAAATCAAATCCAACCCAACTCAACCTAAACCAATCAAATCCGACCCAACTCAACCCAAACCAATCAAATCCAACCCAACTCAACCCAACCAAATCCAACCCAACTCAACCCAAACCAGTCAAATCCGACCCAACTCAACTCAAACCAAACCAAATCAAATCCAACCCAACTCAACCCAAACCAACCAAATCCAACCTAACTCAACCCAACCAAATCAAATCCAACCCAACTCAACCCAAACCAACCAAATCCAACCCAACTCAACCCAAACCAACCAAATCTAACCCAACTCAACCCAACCAAATCAAATCCAACCCAACTCAACCCAACCCAACCAAATCCAACCCAACTCAATGCAACCCAACCCAACCAAATCCAACCCAACTCAACTCAGTCTAACCCAACCCAATGCAGCACAACCCAATCCAACCGAACTCAATCCAACCCAAGCCAACCCAAACCAACACTAAAAGGTAGATGAAAATAGCTTTCTCCATGCTTGACTTCTGGAGGCCATTGTCATTAGGAAAAGTGTGCCCAGAAGGTCTAAGGAGGTTCTCCTACTCTGCTCTCCTACCACTAGGTTATCCTCTACTCTGCCCTGGTGAGACCACAGCTGGGATATTGTGTCCAGTTCTGGCTCTCCAATTCAGGAGGGACAGGGAACTGCTGGAGAGAGTCCAATGGAGGCTATGAGCTTAGTCTGGAGAAGAGAAGGCTGAGAGGGGATCTGATCAATGTCTATTAACATCTGAGGGGTGGGTGTCAGGGTGAAGGTGCCAGGCTCTTTTGGGTGGTGCCCAGTGATAGGACAAGGAACAACAGGTACAAGCTGGAACCCAGGAGGTTCCACCTCAACATGAGGAGAAACTTTGCTGTGAGGGGGCTGGAGGCCTGGAGCAGGATACCCAGAGAGCTTGTGGAGTCTCCTTCTCTGGAGATTTTCACAACCCATCTTGGTCCACATTTGACCTGTCCTAGGTGATCCTACTCTGGCAGGGGTTTGGACTGGATGATCTCTGGAGGTCCCTTCCAACCCCTAATATTCTGTGATTCTGTGAAATGAGTTATTTCATGAAGGATGTTTTGAGAACTTGGATCTACACCAAAAGCTCAGTGCAGAGTGGACATAGGAGATGGGTTTAAGTCTTTCATTCTTTGTAGCATCTGAAGGTTCACTAAAAGATCTTGAAATGGTGGCAGCATAGTAGCTGTGTGTTTGCATCATGAATGGGTAGCAAAACCTAAGATAAACTCAGTAATTTCTTGATGCCTTTTTGCTGATCCTCCCTTAGTTATCCATGCTTCCATTCCATGGTATTTTGTCTGTGGCACTCAGGATTTATCCTCTGTGAACAATTCTTGGGTGTTCACCACAATATCACAGAATGGTTTGGGTTGGAAGGGACCTTAAAGATCATCTGGTACCTGCCATGGGTAGGGACATCTTTCACTAGCCAGGTCACTCAAGGCCTCATCCAACCTGGCCTGGAATACCTCCAGGGAGGGCACATCCACAGCCTCCCTGGGCAACCTGTTCCAGTGTCTCACTACCCTCATACTGAAGAACTTCTTCCTCAGCTCCAGTCTATCCCTGCTCTGCCTCAGCTTCAAAACACCCTCTAGACACCCTCAGGAAAAGTCTCTCTGCAGCCTTCCTTGCAGAGCTGCTCCAGCCCTTGGATCATCTTTGTGGCCCTTCACAGAGACCTGGATTCATCAGCTTAAATTCCAACTGCTTTAGAGATTATAAAGACAATATTTGTCCTCCTTAGCACTTAATTTGTGCAGCAGATCTTTTATTAAGCTTACACTATGCAGAATGGCCAGACCTTAATGAGGAGAATACAAATCTCTATCAGGAGTTAAAACAAGTTCCAGTGGAAGGAAATGTGCTAGGTGAAGAGCTCCAGAGCAGAGCACTCTCACAGAAGATGCTCTCTGTGTGTTGCATAGCTGCTCCCTTCTGGGTGAAGAGATTTTTAGCTGGAAGCATGGGCTGGTTGTGATGGGCTTTTAATGTTCTCCTTGTCTCATAATGCTGAGGAAGAGAGATTTCTTGCAGAGCTACTTCACTGAATGTGATATCCATGGGCATGCAGTCCTAGAATTGTTTGCCTTAGAAAAGACCTTTGAGATCATCAAGTCCAACTTGAAATTTAATTATAGAGAGGCTGGGGCTGAGCCATGGCCCTCAGCACCACATCTCTGCCTCTTGGAAATACCTCCAGGGATTCAACCACCTCCCTGGGTAGCCTGTGCCAGGCTTGGAGAACCCTTTCAGTGAAGAGGTTTCTTCTAATATCCAACCTGGCTGAGAAGCCAGACAAAAAGCAGCTGAGGCTGAGCAGAACAAAGCAGCTGTTTGTGCAGACAGAAGAAGCAGGGAGGACTGGGAGTGAGGTGAGAAGCTGCTTTCCAACACCTTCTGCTCTCTGTGGAGTTCTATATATACTGGGAAGGCTATTTTAGAGGTTACTCTTCTTCTACAAGTTCTCTGTGGTGCTGCCAGCTCAGCCTGTTGCCTAAATGTCATTTCATCACCCATACAACTCTTTTATTTTTCCTTTTGCTTTGCCTTAGACCTTTCCATTCTCCCTTTTGTTTCCATCAATGCAATTGTTTCTGAGGAAACATGCAGCACAACACCCAAGGAACCACCTTGGGGCCTTGGAGGTGGGAATAAGTTCTTGATACTATTTGTATTTGATTTTTGGAAGCATAGATCAGCAGCAGCCAGCTTTGCAGCTGTTGTTTTTTAACATTTTCCCCTCTGCTTTATGCTTTTGGTTGGTTTTAAGAGGAGACATCTTGCAAATGCAAGCTGATTAAAAGAGTGAGAAGGGCAGCTCGTTAACAGGAGGAAAATTCAAACACTTTTTAGCCAGGTTAATCTCTAGTCCAAGTGTAGAAGGCTCAAACAGAGGCCACTGAAGGAAGCAGGGTGATTTATTTGCCTTCAACTTGATGTCCAAGTGTCTTAGATAGCCAAATCAGAAGTGAGAACTACCAGAAGTGTCCCAGACCAGCTAGACAAGAATCCAACCCTTTTCTCTTACCCAAACTGAATCACAGAATTGTTTGGGTTGGCAAAGCCCTTTCAGCTCATCCAGTCCAACCACTCTTTAACTCTGCCAAGGCTGGGGCTAAACCCTGCCCTTAGCATCACAACTCTGCCTCTTTGAAACCCCTCCAGGGATGGGGATTCAACCTCCTCCTTCAGCAGCCTGTTCCAGTGCTTGAGAATGCTTTCAGACAGGAAGGTTCTTCTGATATCCAACCTAGACCTCCCCTGGTGCAGCTTGAGGCCAACCCCCTCTGCACTCAGCAGGGACATCCTCCACCAGATCAGGTTGCCCAGAGTCCTGCCCAGCCTCACCTTCAATATCTCCAGGGATGGAGCCTCAACCACATCTCTGGGCAACCTGCTGCAGTGTTCCAGCAGCTTCATGGTGCAAAACTTATTCCTAACGTCCAATCTAAATCTGCCCTTCTTTAGTTTGAAGCCATTGTCCCTCGTCCTCTCCCTGCAGACCCTTGCAAACAGTCCTTCTGCAGCCTTCTTGTAGCCCCCTGGAGGTACTGGCAGGCTGCTCTTAGGTCTCCCTCCAGCTGAAGAGCCACAACTCTCTCAGCCTGTCTTCATAGCAGAGGTGCTCCAGCCCTCTGATCATCTTTGTGGCCCTCCTCTGGAGCTGTTCCACCAAATCCATCTCCTTCTTGTATTGAGGACACCATATCTGGACACATCCCTGCAGGTGAGGTCTCCCCAGAGCAGAGCAGAGCAGAGCAGAGCAGAGGGGCAGGATCCTCTCTCTCCATCTCTGGCTAAGCTGCTTTGGATGCAGCCCAGGCTGCCCTTGGCCTTCTGTGCTGCCAGTGCCCACTGCTGGCTCACAGTCCCCTTTCCCTTGCCTACAGAGCTGTCCCTTTTATTTTCTCATGTGCTGAAGTGAATTTGACAGGACAGCCAGCACTGACACATCCTAAAGCAGAACCCATTTAGGTTTCAGGAATTACCTGTGTCAGCAGACAGGATTACACAGCAAGGAAACTAATTAACAGTAAGACATTATCAGAAGCATCCTAACCAGACTTCCACCAACTCTGCCTTATAAATATTTAAAACCTGCTTTTCTGTGCTGTGCACTGAATAGTTCCACATGCTCTCAACTCTGGGTTTTTTGCTTACTCTCCCTTTCTCCCTCAAACCTCATATTTTAGCCTCTTCTCCAGTTTTGCTGTACAGGAGATAAATTGTGAGCATCATTAAATCCCTCACTTTTTTTTTTTTTTAATTACATTTTATGCAGTCTTTCCAGGAGGGTGTGTAACAAACAATGAAATTTTAGGCTGAGGGAGATTTTGCCCTTTACAATAATGTAACCAAACTCTCAAGAAGTCTCTGGAGTTGTGTTAAAAAAAAAAAAAAAAAACAAAACCAAAACCAAACAAAAACCCAACAAAAAAGCAATGAATAACATCAGGATCCTGTTTATTGTCAGAAAAAAGCCCAACACTAAATCATAGAATGGTTTGGCTTGGGAGGGACCTTAAAGATCATCAAATTCCAACCCCACTGCCACCTTCCATTAGACCTGCTCCATCCAACCTGGCTCTGAACACTTCCATGGACAGAGCACCATCAGTCTCTCTGGGCAACCTTCTCCAGTCCCTCACCACTCTCATAGTGAAGAATTTCATCCTTACAGCTCAGCTACATCTACTCTCTTTCATCTTAAAGCCTTTTCTCCTCTCACTACATGCCCATAGAAAAATCCATCTCCAGCTCTCCTTTAGCCCCTTCAGGTACTGGAAGGCTGCTCTAAGGTCTCTCTGGAGCCTTCTCTTCTCCAGGCTGAACAGCCTCCAGGTCTCAGCCTCCCTTCATACTAGAGGAGCTCCAGCCCTCTGATCATCTTCATGGTCTCCTCTGGGTTTCCTCCAAACAATTCAATATTGACATATTTTGCTCTTGTGCACACAGTCATTTAACTTAGAAATAACCAGAGATTCATGGAATAGGTTGGGTTGGAAGGGAGCTTGAAGATCACAGAATGGCAGAATGTTAGGGGTTGGAAGGGACCTTGAAAGCTCATCCAGTCCAAGCCCCCTGCCAGAGCAGGATCACCTAGAGCAGATCACACAGGAACACTTCCAGGTGGGGTTTGAANCACATCCAGGCAGGTCTTGAATATCTCCAGAGGGGGAGACTCCACAACCCCCCTGGGCAGCCTGTTGCAGTGTTCTGGCACCCTCACAGGAAAAAAAAAATTCCTCCTGTTTCCATGGAACTTCCTATGCCTCAGCTTCCACCACTGCCCCTTGTGCTGGCATTAGGCATCACCCAGCAGAGCCTGGCTCCAGCCTCTGGGCACTCCCCCTGCACATCTTGATCAACAGCAATGAAATTGTCTAGTTCCAACCAGAGACACCTTGCACCAGCCCAGGTTGCTCAAAGCCTCATCCAACCTGGCCTTGAACACCTCCAGGGAGGAGGCATCCACAACCTCCTTGGGCAACCTGTTGCAGTGTCTCCCCACCCTCTTCCTGCTCTCCAGTCTCAATCTGCCCTCCTTCAATCCATTCCCTCACTACAAGCCCATCTAAGCCAATTTTAATTCACAGACTCACACAGATGCACAGATTTCATTGGGTTGAAAAGGACCTTCAGAGGTCCTCTTGCCCAAATCCCCCCTGCAGTGAGCAGGGACACCTCCAGCTACCCCAGGCTGTTTCAGGCTAGGTGCTTTTAATTGTCAATCTTTTGGGCTATTTATGCATAAATTAGTGTTTTAATATCCAAGTTAATGTACCCTGTGTTTCAAACTTGCTCTCCATCTGGCTGAAAATGCTTGGATGTTTCCAATCATGCTGGCAGTGACACTTAGAATTATGTTTTTATCACCTCTGAGAAGTATGGATTAGCAATTATTGCTAGGTTTTAGTGGAAAAAGAGAAACCCAACCCATAATGTAACAAAAGGCTGTGTATGATACATGGAACTTGGTTTATAAGTATTTATATCCTCAGTCCATGTGGTTTTAGTTTGATATCTGCACACTGAATGAGCAGAGTCTGTCCAGTTGTGCATGCAAACTGCATCAGGTTCAACAACTCAAAGTGCAGGGTCCTGAGGCTGGGTTGGGCCAACCCCAGGCACAAATCCAGGCTGGGTGCAGAATGGGTTGAGAGTTGGGCTGAAGAAAAGGCCTTGGGGGTGTTGGGTGCTGAGCAGCTCCCCAGAGCCAGCAGTGCCCTCCTGCAGCCCTCAGGCAGCTGTGTGCTGGGCTGCAGCCAGAGGAGTGTGGGCAGCAGGGCAAGAGAGGGGATTCTGCCCCTGGGCTCTGCTCTGCTCAGACCTCACCTCCAATCCTGCCTCCTGTTCTGCTGTCCCCAGCAGGAGAAGGACACAGAGCTGCTGGAGAGAGTCCAGAGCAGGGTCACAAAGATGATCCAAGGGCTGGAGCAGCTCTGCTGTGAGCACAGGCTGAGGGAGGTGGGGGTTGCTCAATATGAAGAAGCAAAGACTCCAAGGGGACCTTAGAGCTGCCTACCAGGATCCTGAAGGGATCCTGCAGGAAGGCTGCAGAGAGACTTTTCCTGAGGATGTCTAGAGACAGGCCACGGGGGAATGGTTTGAAGCTGAGGCAGAGCAGGGTTAGACTGGAGCTGAGGAAGAAGTTCTTCAGTAGGAGGGTATGACTCGTGGCACAGGCTGCCCAGGGAGGTTGTGGGTGCCAGCTCCCTGGAGGTGTCCAAGGTCAGGCTGGATGAGGTCTTGAGCAGCTGAGTCTAGCTCAGAGGTGTCCCTGCCCATGGCAGAGAGGTTGGAGCAGATGAAGTGTGAGGCCCCTTCCAACCTAAGCCATTCTCTGATTCAGTGATCATTGACACCATTTGTCTCCCTAAATTTAAGCTCTTGCTTTGCTAAAATTCTTGTTATTTATCTGCTGCCAGCAGGCTTCAGTAGGTGTTGAAGAAGGTCAGGATGTAGTTGCAGCTGGCATTGAAAAGAAAAACTGGATTTATTTAACAACAGGAGCTCTCCTGCCTTTAAAAAGCACACCTCAAGGATAGAGAACAATGGGGCTGGGCAAAAGCTTGGGAACCTAAACAAAGAGGAGCATTGCCATTTGGGGTTCTAAACAAATATAATTTAGTTTTGGTTATTGTTACAGCTGAGATCTGTTGGATTGGTCTCTTCTCCCCAGTAAAAACTGATAGAACAAGAGGAAATGGCCTCAAGTTGCACCAGGAGAGGTATAGGTTGGGTTTTAAAAGAAACCTCTTGACTGAAAGGGTTCTCAAAGACTGGAACAGGGAAGTGGTTGAGTGCCCATCCCTGGAGGTGTTTCCAAGAGGCAGAGATGTGGTGCTGAGGGATGTGGTTTAGCCCTGGTAGAGTTAGAGAATGGTTGGATTCAAACATCTTAAAGCTCTTTTCCTACCAAACTGATTCTGTGATTCTCTGATTCTATTTTTCAGGAACCAAATCTTTTTATTAGTGTTACTGACCTTCCAAGTCTTCATTTTCTGTTTTGCTTGTATTCTTTCCTCAGTAAGGCTCCAGAAAGCCTCCTAGAAGCCATTTAAGAAAAACTTAGGTTGGAAGGGACCTCAAGAGATCATCAGATCCAACCCCCCTGCCAGAGCAGGATCACTAAGGGGAGTCTGCACAGGAATGCATCCAGGTGGGGTTGGAAAGTCTCCAGAGAAGGAGACTCCACAACCCCCCTGGGCAGCCTGTTCCAGGGCTCTGTCACCCTCACTGTAAAGAAGTTTCTCCTCATCTTGAGGTGAAATCTTCTCTGTTCAAATTTGAACTCGTTGTTCCTTGTTCTATCACTGTGACCCACCCAAAAGAGCCTGGCCCCCTCCTCCTGACCCCCACCCCTCACATATTGATAGACATTGATCAGATCCCCTCTCAGCCTTCTCTTCTCCACACTAAACAGCCCCAGGGCTCTCAGTCTCTCTTCACAGGGAGATGCTCAAGTCCCCTAAGCATCCTCCTGGCTCTCCCTTGGACTCTCTCCAGCAGGTCTCTGTCTCTCTTGAACTGGGGAGCCCCAAACTGGACACAGGATTGCAGCTGTGGTCTGAGCAGGGCAGAGTAGAGAGGTAGAAGAACTTCCCTAGCCCTACTGGACACCTTTCCTGATCCATCCCAGGATCCCATTGCCTCTCTTGGCCACAGGAGCACATTGATGTCCCATTGTTTGCTTCTGTCTGCTCCACTACTTCGCATTCTGTGTGGTTTGAAAGGAAGGAGGAAAGCCCTTCCTTTGAGAGGGGAAAATGCTAATATCAAGCTGATGCTTCTCTTGGGAGACGATTTTCTCCTCGCTTCTACGTCTTCCTCACGTGCATAAAACCAGCAACAAGCCTGTGTGTGACTAATGGCAGCATTTCAGTGTTGTACTTGTGATGATCTGCAAACTAGCACCTACCACGGAGCAGCCCACATCCTGCTATTTCTAGTCCCCTTGGTTTTCCTCTCCACTGCTCTGTTGATCACAATATTTCAAGTATCACTGCAGGTATCTCCATAGACAGCTGGAAGTGAAGGGGAAAAATAACATTCACCAACTGTTTCCCACACCTTAGCTGTGCAGTGTGGAGCCCAAGTATCTACCACTGCCTGCCTTCAGCTACCTGCTTTGGATACTGGAAGCAGCTTAGCTGTGGTAGAAACAGCTCAGCACAGGCAGGATGCTTGGCTCTGCTTCTGTAAACTGCACCAAATTATTTTAGGGACTGAGAACAAAGTATTGTAGGGGCTGAGACAAGTCACTGCTAGATCATGGCAAAGGAAGAGTCTTTCTCAGAGTAAAATAAAAATGCTTTTTCTGGGGGGTAGAATAATTTCTTATCTACACCTGCTTATGGCACAGAAGATTACAGGTTCTGAAAGATTGGAAAGGCTGCCCAGGGAGGTGGTTGAATCCCCAACCCTGAAGGTGTTTCAAAGAGGCAGAGACATGGTGTTGAGGGCCATGGTTTAGCCCCAGGCTTGGTAGAGTTAGGAAATGGTTGGAGTGGATGATCTTAAAGAGGTTTACAACCCAAACAATTGTAGGACTGTCTGGCTGAGATGACTGAAATGTCTACACAGATCAATTCAGTCTATTCCATATTAAAGACTGAAGTAATAACAGCTTTTGCCTGCTCAAGTAATTTGCTGTCTGTATGTATGGGCACACACTTCACCCTTCTGTTAGGCATCTGCTGCCTGACTCCTTGCTCTGTGGGCTCCTGTGCAGAAGTGGGACACAGTAAAGGAAGGATCTGACTCTTCAGTCATGCTGCTTGTGGACAATGAAGTTGCCTGCCTGCAGTAGCAGAATTCACAGATTCACAGACTGCATCAGGTTGGAAGGGACCCTCAAAGGTCATCTTGTCCAACCCCCCTGCACTCAGCAGGGACACCTCCAACTAGATCAGGCTGCCCAGGAACACATCAAGCTTGGATGTCCCCAGGGATGGGACCTCAACTACATCCCTGAACAACCTGTTCCAGTATTTCACCACCCTCACTGTAGAGAACTTTCTTCTAATGTGTAACTTAAATNGGTTCCCAGATCTGGCCCCAGCCCTGCAGGTGAGGTCTCCCCAGAGCAGAACAGAGGGGCAGGATCCTCTCTCTCCATCTCTGGCCACGCTGCTTTGGATGCAGCCCAGGCTGCCCTTGGCCTTCCATGCTGCCAGTGCCCATTGCTGGCTCATGAGTTAACAATGAATTGTTAAGACCCAGCAGTTAGAAATTAATTATCCCATAAGGTTTGTCTATATACCACTTAAAATCAGTAGAAGCCTGAGACAAGTATCTTCCTAAACACTCAGCAGTGATTTTAGAGAGATTTTGTGTGTGTATGTGTGTGTGTGTAAGTTAAGTTGGGCATTTCAGTAACCCTTAGGTGGGATTGGACAGCTTGTATTTTATAGAGACTTTCAGGCAAGAAAACATAGGAAAAACTTCTTGACTCAGCAGTTGTTGAAAAAGTCATCAGTTTCAGTCCACTGCTGGTAGAAAATACATATTTGCTTTTCCTGGTCAGCAAAATTTCCTCTAAGCAACATTTTTTTTTCTTTTTCTTTTTTCTTTTTCTTTTTCTTTTTCTTTTTCTTTTTTTCTTTTTCTTTTTTTCTTTTTCTTCTTTTCCCTTTCCCTTTCCATTTCCCTTTCCCTTTCTCTCCCTCTTCCTCTTCCTCTTCCTCTTGGATGTTAGGAACAAGTTCTGCACCATGAGTGTGGTGGAACACTGCAACAGGTTGTCCAGGGAGGTGGTTGAGTTCCCATTCCTGGAGATATTCAAGGTGAAGCTGGACAGGGCTCTGGGCAACCTGATCTAGTGGAGGATGTCCCTGCTGACTGCAGAGGGGGTTGGACTGGATGAGCTTTGGAGATCCCTTCCAGGCCAGACCATTCTATGATTCTCTATTGTATCATAGGCAGCATTACTATAGGACACTTCCATCCATTGTACCTGGTTTATAGAATCATATCAAAGAATGTTTTGGGTCTGAAGGGACCCCAAAGATCATCTAGCTCCATGGGCAGGGACACCTCCCATTAGACCAAATTGCTCAAGGCCTCATCCAACCCCACTTTGAACTCCCCCTGGGGGTAGGCATCCATGGCTTCCCTGGGCAACCTGTTCCAGTGTCTCACCACCCTCCCTGGAAAGAATTTCTTCCTAATCTCCAGTCTAAATCTCCCTTCTTCCAGATTCAATCCATCCCCGCCTTGTCCTATCACTGCAAGCCCTTTTAAAAAGTCCCTTCTCAGATTTTCTGTAGGCCCCCTTCAGATACTAGAAACTTGCTTTAAGGTCTCCCTGGAGCTTTCTCCAGGCTGAACAGCCCCAACTCTCTCAGCCTGTCCCCATAGGGGAGGTTCTCCAGCCCTCTGATCATCTTGATGGCCTCCTCTGAACCTTCCATGTCCCTTTTGTGCTGGGGGTCCCAGAACTGGAGGCAGTGCTGCAGGTGGGGTCTGAGCAGAGCAGAGCAGAGGGGCAGAATCCCCTCCCTGTGCTGCAGGTGGGGTCTGAGCAGAGCAGAGCAGAGGGGCAGAATCCCCTCCCTGTGCTGCTGCTCTCCCTGCTCTGGATGCAGCTCAGCACTCAGCTGCCTGCTGGGCTGCCAGGGACCATTGCTGGCTCCTGTTGGGTAACTCCATGTAATTTTCTTTCTGTGAGAGAAGCTTCAATTTCTCATTTTCCCATCTTTTCTAGAGTCTTTTTTTTTTTTTAAGGCTACATCTTCCTTCTCTTCCTCCCCAGCAGATAAATTCTTCCCTTTTTTTGTATATATATATTTTTCATTTATTTTTTCATGCTTGTCTTTTTATGGTAATGCAGGCAGAGATCCAGCTGCAGAAATGTCACTTCCAAGGTCTTAAGTAGATACATAACATTGAAGCAGCAAGTGCAGAATTCCCAGCTGAGCAGGATAAAGCCAAGCAAATATAACTCTTTCTATAAATGCTGGACTATATAAGGTACTCAGAGAAAGTATTTTTGAGTCAGGCAGGATTCAACATGTAGAAATGTGGGGGAAAGAGATTAAATCAGACAACTTTGGAGCCCTGGCACTGCTTTCCTCCCAATACTCTGTCTTCCAAATCAGCCACACTCCCCTAATGCTGAACTCTCAGATAAGTAGAGTTGAGGTGCAGGAATATTCCATAACAGGAGGTAAAACTGGGTACAAAAAAAAAAAAAGAAAAAAAAAAAGGGGGGGAAGCCACTTTCCTTTAATCTGAGCTACTCAAAATGATTTCCTGCTCTCCATGCTTGAACACAAAAGAGCATTATCTGGATTTTTAATATCAAAGTAAGAATAATTAGCAAAAAAAAAAAATCAGAGAACTTAGAGTACTGTTGAGTTTTCTTCTTTCTGGGGAACGGTGTGGAGAACAGGACCTATGAGGAGCAGCTGAGGGAGCTGGGGGTGTTTAGTGTGGAGGAGTCTGAAGAGAGACCTCATTGCTCTCTACAGCTCCTGAGAGGAGGCTGCAGTAAGGTGGGGGTCAGTCTCTTCTCCTTAGGAACAAGCAATAGGATGAGTGGAGATGGCCTCAAGTTGCACCAGCAGAGGTTGAGCTTGGACACTCTCTAGTCTATCCCTGTCCCTCTTGAACTGGGGAGCCCAGAACTGAACCACAATATCCCAGATGTGGTCTCACCAGGGCAGAGTGGGAGAAGAACCTCCCTTGATCTGCTGGCCAGAATCTTCCTAATGCACCCTAGGAACACCATTGGCCTTCTTGGCCACAAGGGCACATTGCTGTCCCCTGGACAGGTCATTGTCCACCTGGACTCCATGGAGCTGCTTTCCAGCAGGTCAGTCCCTAACCTGTGCTGGTGCATGGAGTTGTTCCTCCCCAGGTGCAGGATTCCCTACTTGCCCTTGTTGAAGCTCAGGAGGTTCCCCTTTGCCCACCTCTCCAGCCTGTCTAAATCTTGCTGTGCAGCCTTCCAAAGTATCAGCCACTCCTCCCAGTTTGGTGTCAGCAGCAAACATCTCCTCATCCCTTTGTTCTTCCTCTGTGCCAAGCAGGACTGGACAGGGCCTCCTGGGCACTGTGTAAAGCAATCCCATCACCAGATTTTCTGGTTAAAGCTCCATCTCCAACCCTGTTGGACTGTGTCTTCTCCATGGGTCAGTGTTGTCCAGGTTGAATTACTCTTTTCCCTCATCCTGTGTCCAGGTGGAATCACTCTTTTCCCTCATCCTGTGTCCAGGTTGAATTACTCTTTTCTCTCATCCTTTTCCTGGTGGATATCACCACTGTTCTCAGATCTCTCTCACTCTTTGGTGTTGCCAGGTCTCACAATTCAAAGTCCTCTCTTTCAGAATGGATCACCAGGGCACAGAAAATTTGGTAACCCTTTTTTTTTTTTTTCTTTCACCCCTTTCACTCTGAATTCCTCATGGTGAGTGACAAAAGTAGGGCACATAGATGTAATATTGCACATTAATGCTGTGGAGGAGGACAGAGAAGTAAGTGGTAATCTATTTGAGTCAAAATTGATTTGGGGAAAAATGGGAAAGCAGCTTCTAATGAAAGAGAATTAGAGATCCTTCTTAAATACAGATGTCAGGTCTGACCTTCCACCAGGCTATTTTAAAGTTCCAAGGGAGATAAATTTGTCTTCAATCCACTGCACAAGGGGTAGGAGCTTATTATTTCCACATAGCAGAGCTGATAAAAAGGTTTATTTCCATTAACCAAGCAGCATTCCAAAGGTTGGATTTGGTAAGCAATAAACACATTGATTGCCAAAGAATTGATTGCATAGAAATAACCTTTGGTGATCATGGATTCATAGAGTGGCTTGGGTTGGAAGGGAACTTAAAGATCAGCCAGTTCCAACCCCCCTGCCATGGGCAGGGACACCTCCCACCAGCCCAGGTTGGTCATCCAGCCTGGCAAGGGGCATCCTCCTAGGAGCAGACTTAAGTGGCTGTTACATAGGGAAAGCTCCAGCTGGAACTGAGAATCAGTCACCAGCACACAGAGCCATAAAATTCATACTTTTGTACTTTTCATTCAGGGGGTGTGGTAGTTGTTAATGTGGGAGGGGAATTGCAGCCCACCACACCACAACAGGGGGCTTGGAACTAGATAATCCCTCAGGTCCCTTCCAACCCTAACAGTTCTGTGATTCTTATTTTGCTTTTCCCTGAGCAGCACCACGCCTGAAAGGAGGTTGTGGTGAGGTGGGAGTTGGTCTCTTCCCCTAGTAACAGTGACAGGATGAGAGGAAATGGCCTCAAGTTGCAGCAGGAGGAGGTTTAGGTTGGAAATTAGAAGAAACTTCTCAACTTAAAGGGTTCTCCAAGCCTGACACAGGGAGATGGCTGAGTCCCCATCCCTGGAGGTGTTTCAGAGAGACAAAGATGTGGTGCTGAGGGCCATGCTTTAGCCCCAGCCTTGGTAGAGTTAGAGAACGGTTGAACTGGATGATCCTAAAGGTTTTTTCCCAACCCAAAGCACTCTCTGCCCCTATGACATCTCCCTCACGCTCCTGATGCACACGTTGGGTCTTCCTCCTGCTGTTGTGCACTTTTGCCTCTAGGTGGAACCGAAGGGATTGAGAAGGTTTTTTGGTAGGACCTGTCAAAACCAGCCAGGCAGTGTGCCACGGTTAGCATCACCTCTGCTGCAAAGAGCTTTTGGCCAAACAGCCAAGATCTGTCGTGGACAGAAAAAGAAGCCAGCAGGTCAGACAGCTTGCTTTGAGTAGAAAGCAGGAATTCATACCTGAGGGTGTATTCATTAAGCAGTGGTTGCCTCATCTCCTCAGCAGCCACCAGCAGCAGCTCCTCCTGAAAATAATGGCACACTTTTCTGTCACTTTCTAGCACTCATTTCTCTTGAGCCCAAGTCCTGTTAAACCCTCAGTGTGCATGCAAAAAAAAAAAAAAAAAAAAAGTGATAGTAAAATTCAATGGATTTTGTTTTTTGCATGAGGCAGAGGTGAAAAATGTAATTTTAAATACATTGCAGGAGAATGGGCAGTAATTTTAGAGGATTAAATGTGGCATGGAATCATAGCATCACAGAATCATAGAATCATGGAATCAGAGAATCAGAGAAACAGAGAATCACAGAATCAAGGAATCACAGAATCAGAGAATCAGAGAATCACAGAATCAGAGAATCACAGAATCAAGGAATCACAGAATCAGAGAATCAGAGAATCACAGAATCCTAAAATCACAGAATCATAGAACCATAGAATGGTTTGGGTTGGAAGGGACCTCCAAAGCTCATCCATTCCAACCTCCTCTGCACTCAGCAGGGACATCCTCCACTAGATCAGGTTGCCCAGAGCCCTGTTGAGCCTGACCTTGAATGTCTCCAGGGATGAGGCCCCAACCACCTCCCTGGGCAACCTGTTGCAGTGTTCCAGCAGCCTCATGGTGCAGAACTTGTTCCTCACATCCAAATTCAGCTATATCTTGTTTTAACTTTTTTTTTTCTTGTCTGTATGTTCCCATCTAAAGAAAGGCAAAGAGATTTGTTCCTTTTGCCATGGTCTGCAGGAGGAATCTAGTGAATTATTTAGGATTGCTGCCTAGTTGTCTGCTAGAGGGATTTTTGTGATCCTTTTCTCTTTTTTCTTATCCTGTTGCATAGTTTGTGTGAGGAAGAGACAGAAAACAAAATGACTTCTCTTTGTCTTCTTTAGAGGATGCCTCTTCTGACATGTCCCTGGTTTTGATGGCACTGAAATTCACTTGCTAGCCATTTCTCCTCTCTGGTTTTATTTTTTGAGGGGGCAGGATTTGCTTCCCACCAAATATGAGGAAATAAATCTGTGGTGCAGGATTTGGTGTAAACAGCTAGAAGGAGAGTTGTACAGGACCCAATTCTGGCATCTCTTTCTCTCTCTCTCAATAGCTCCCAGGCTATTTCCGCTGCCTTCTGTGCTGTGCTGCTTCCCCACTGGTGCTTTAATTTCTGATTGAGTGGGTCATAGGGAAAAACAAAATATCCACCGTTCCATCATGTGTCTGAGATGCTTCTCATAATATGTCAGGAGTGGGAGGTGGAGAATAGGAGTGGGAGTAGAAGGAAAAAGTCCCAAAGTTGGCGGGGGGGGGGGGTGCCTTTTTTT
>VXBD01002580.1:3763-18569 GCA_013399975.1 Indicator maculatus | reverse complement strand
TTTTCTTTTCAGAAATCAGGAGTGTTATAGAATCAGAGAATTGTTTTGCTTGGAAAAGGCCTCTAGGATCAGTGAGTCCAACGTTCAACCCAGCACCACCATGGCCACTAAATCATGTCCCAAAGTGCTGTGTCTATGCATTTCTTGAACACCTCCAGGGATGGGGACTCCACCACCTTCCTGGGCAGCCTCTTCCACTCCCTGACCACTCTTTCCATAAAGATTATTTCCTACTCTCCAACCTAAACCTCTGCTGGTACAACTTGAGGCCATCTCCTCTCATCCTATGACTTGTTCCTAGGGAGCAGAGCCCAACCCCCTCCTCACTGCAACCTCCTCTCAGGGAGCTGTAGAGAGCAATGAGGTCTGCCCTCACCCTCCTCTTCTCCACACTGCACACCCCCAGCTCCCTCAGCTGCTCCTCCCCAGCCCTGTTCTCCAGACCCTTCCCCAGCTTGGTTGCCCTTCTCTGGACCTGCTCCAGCACCTCCCATCTTGGAGCAAGGGGCCCAAAACTGAACCCAGTATTTGAGGTGTGGCATCACCAGTGCTGAGCACAGGGAGACAATCCCTCCCTTCCCTACTCCTGCTGGCCAGGCTATTCCTGATCCAAGGCAGGATGCTGGTGGCCTTCTTGGCCACCTGGGCACACTCTGGGTCATGCCTAGTCAGCTGCCAACCCCCCAGGTCCTTTCCCACTGGGCAGTGTGTTGAGATCATGTCCTTGTACCCTCCTCCTTCAGCTCCCAGCTCTGCAGAACATTTGTCCACATGATCCTCCAGGTTCTCAGCTGTCAGCTCAAAGCTACCTGAGTTACTCCAGGTTTAATTCTGTCTCCTTCAGCTCAGAAGTATCAGCAATGATCAGTCCTGGGGAGATGTAAAGCTCTGTTCTCCACTTCTCAGGGGGAGCTGCTCTGACCAGCTGTGGTGACCACACTGGCATCAGTGGGAGCTGCTCTGACCAGCTGTGGTGACCACACTGGCATCAGTGGGAGCTGCTCTGACCAGCTGTGGTGACCACACTGGCAGTTGTGTTAGATCCCTGTGTTAGATTGAGATGACTGCCACGTGCTGCTGTGCCACAGTGGCAGGGCAGAGATGTTCTGCTGTTCCACAGTGGCAGGGCAGAGATGTTCTGCTGTTCCAAAAGCTCCTTTGGAAACAATATTTCAAGCTGTGGTTCAATTTGGGCCCTCTCTGAGAAATGCTCACTGTAGCTTTGAGATCCTCTCTGCCTGCAGATGCAATTCACAGCTTTGCCCCAGTTCCTTACACCCCTCAGCACTGAGCCAACAGAACCAGAAAGCTGAGTGAAATTGGGGGGGGTTGTTGAATCCCTGTTCTTCCCTCTCCTTTCCTGGGTTCTCCCTCTCTCCTAACAACTGTGTGAGCTGCTGCAGATAGGGAAGTGCAGATCCATCTTCCTTGCCACAAGGACTCCACACACACTCTTTGGAGGGCTTCAGGCTGCAGTCAGCTTAGTTGGGATTCTTGTGTTAAGGATGAAGTCTTGATAGCTAACATTTGATTTGATTTGATGGTTTTTTTTCAGCTATCAGGGTTTTCAGGAAATAGTTTACTGTATCTTCGACAGCCTATATCCAGCTGCCCTCCTGAGAGGTCCCTGGCAGCATCATTGCCCTCCCTGTCCAGAAAGCAATAAGAGCTCTGTGTTACCATTTAGAAGATGCTGCTACCTATCTAGAAGGAAAAACAGTTGAATCAGAGGGTCACAAAGATGATCAAGGGAGCTGGGGAACCTGTGCTATGAGGACAGGCTGAAGGAGCTGGGGGTGTTCAGCTGGAGAAGAGAAGGCTCCAGGGAGACCTAACAGCAGCCTTCCAGGACCTGAAGGGGGCTACAAGAAGGCTGCAGAGGGACTGCCTGCAAAGGTCTGCAGGGACAGGAGCAGGGACAATGGTTTGAAATGAGAGCAGAGCAGTTTGAGATTGGATGTGAGGAACAAGTTCTGCACCAGGAGGCTGCTGGAACACTGCAAGAGGTTGCCCAGGGAGGTGGTTGAGGCTCCATCCCTGGAGATATTCAAGGTGAGGCTGGACAGGACTGTGAGCAACCTGATCTAGTGGAGAATGTCCCTGCTGAGTGCAGAGGTGGTTGGACTGGATGAGCTTTGGAGGTCTCTTTGAACCCAGACCATTCTATGATTCTATAATTTTATGATTCTGTGATTCTNTTCTATGATTCTATGGTTCTGTGGTTCTATGATTCTATGGTTCTATGATTCTATGATTCTATGGTTCTATGGTTCTATGATTCTATGGTTCTATGATTCTATGGTTCTATGGTTCTATGGTTCTATGATTCTATGGTTCTATGGTTCCATGATTCTATGATTCTATGGTTCTGTGGTTCTATGATTCTATGGTTCTATGATTCTATGGTTCTAGGATTCTATGATTTTGGGATTCTATGATTCTATGCTTCTATGATTCTGTGATTCTATTTTGGAGGTCCTTCCCAACCCAATCCCTTCTATCATTCTGTGATGTATGAATACCAGAGAAATCACCAAAAATAACCTTCCCCATCCACATTAAATGAAATCACTCCAAAGGTCAGGCTGGAATTAGGTCAGAAGTGTGTTTGTGTAGGGTGTGAATGTCTGGGTGTATTTCACACACACACACACACACACACTCAGACTGCTTTGAAACTCCTTTCCTTTTTTTTTTTTTCCTTCCCTGAGATCCAGATATGAAAAACAACATAAATGATGCATTGCATTGACCTTCTCCTTATTTATAAGGTTCTATTTATGTCAGCAACAGGAAAATAAGCACCGTGTTCAGGGACGTGGTGGTAATCGTCTGTAAGAAGCTTCCCAATGGCTTCTTGCACTTAGCAGTTTCTAATCTTAGCCTTTTATCACCAGAGCCTTGCTAACTTCTTATTTCTGCATCGTCAATGCCATTCTTCAGCACCCAAAGTGCACAAGGTGTGTAGTCTCTTGCTTTTCTGACCTTTCTGAGAACTTCAGGGACTTCTTGCAAAGGCTTGTAGGATAGGATGAGAGAGAATGGATTGAAGCTGGAGGAGGGCAGGTTTAGACTGGAGATGAGGAAGAAATTCTTTCCATTGAGGGTGGGGAGACACTGGAACAGGTTGCCCAGGGAGGTTGTGCCCTCCCTGGAGGTGTTCAAGAGCAGGTTGGATGAGGCCTTGAGCAACCTGGGCTGGTGGGAGGTGTCTTCTTCAAGAGTGGTCAGGGATTGGAACAGGCTGCCCAGGGAGGTGGTGGAGTCCCCATCCCTGGAGGTATTCAAGAAGTGTGTGGTCATGGCACTTTGGGTGTATTGGGCATGGTGGTGTTGGGTTGATGGTTTAACTTGATGATCTTAGAGGCCTTTTCCAACCTTAATGATTCTAAGGAAGAAAGCAGGCTAGCTCCAAGCCCTGAGGGTGAAGAGGAAGGCTTGAGGGAGCGTTGGCATGGTGAGTAGGAGAGAGAGAGAGGGATGCTGGCAAGAGAAACCAAGTAGGTAGATTTGAAGCAATGGAGGGAAAGTATTTAAGGAAGGGATAGTGCAGGAGAGGAGAGGTGAAAAAGGAGTGCAGCTGAAGTGAAACAGTGTAGGGTGGAAAGGCTCTGAGTACTGGAATACAAACCCCTCTGATTCTGAGGGAAGATAAGTTTTGGATGATTCCCAAAACTGGGGATATTATCAGTAAAATGTAATGGGATTTCCAACTGGGAAGGTGAGAAGGAGTCTTGCTTCTTTATCTTTTTAAACCTAAGAATCTCCATCAAACCAAAAAGCCTGAGGATAAGAGAAAAGAGTTACTCATTTGCATCCTTGAGTTCCAGAAAGCTGGAAAATGCCAGGGCTGCAGTTGTCTGTGTGTGGCCCTGATTCAGGCATTTTGCTCATGTGTGCACCCCTGAGGTTTTAAATTCCCTTAATGTTGGACTTGTGGCTTCCTGCAAGACACCTACTTGCCTCAGTGCAGAGAGAACATTTCCTCTGCAAATCAGTCAAGAGGTTTAGAACTCTTCTTCCAGGAACTGGGGGTGTAGATCTGCTGGGGCTTTCCTAGGAAAGAACTGAAATCCTACTCATAGGAGCTTACAGAGCTGGAGTCCAGTTCATGAAATGGTCCAAAACAAGTGGCAAAGGAAAAAAAAAAATGCAAAGGGCTCAGTGAAGCTGATTGCCAAGAGGAGCAATGAGAGCTGCCCAGGAGCTAGGTGGTGGCTGTGGACTGAAATAGTTTGAGTGGACATGGATGTGATCCTAGAAAACATCAGATGGTTTCAGCAGGGGAAAGCATAGCTGCAGCTCTGAGGGAGCTGAGGGTTGCTATGGAGAGCTGGATTCTTCTCCTCCTTCTGTCCTCCCTGTGCTGAGTCATTTCAATCAAAGTCTTCCCAGGTGCTCTATAGTCCTCCAGCACTGCTCCCTGCAACACAGCCTCAAGGCCAAGTCTTCCAAATAATTGACTCTTACTCTTGCTTGCCAGTCCTGTGGTCCAAACCTCATCCAATCAGTATGATTAATTATTATTATTAATAAGTATTTATTACAACATTTCTTACAGGATGATATAGGCTGCCTTGCATTAACAGTTTAAGAAGTGATAAAATGGTCTCTCTGCTCTGAAGAGAGGTTGTTGGAAGGGGTCCAGAGGAGGCCGTGAGGATGATCAGAGGGTTGGAGCACCTCCTCTATGAGAACAGTCTGAGGGAGTTGGGGCTGTTCAGCCTGCAGAAGGGAAGGCTCCAGGGAGACCTTAGAACTGTCCTTCAGTTACCTAAGGTGGCTACAGGAGAGCTGGGGAGGGACTCTTTACAGTAGTCACAGGGCAGGAGGGGATGGATTGAAGCTTGAGGAGGGGAGATTTAGACTGGAGAGTAGGAGAGATTTAGAGTAGGAGAGCAGGAAGAAATTCTTTCCAGTGAGGGTGGGGAGACACTGGAACAGGTTGCCCAGGGAGGCTGTGGATGCCTCCTCCCTGGAAGTGTTCCAGGCCAGGCTGGATGAAGCCTTGAGCAACCTGATCTAGTGTGGGGTGTCCCTGCTCATGTCAGGGAGGTCAGAACTGGATGATCTTTGAGTTCCCTTCCAACCCAAACCATTCTATCATTGCCAGTGCCTAAATACCTAAGGTAGGCAGACCACAGAAGGGGAGACAGGCAGGGGGGTGGGGTGGACAATTATTTACTCAAGGTCACTCAGGAGGCAGTGCTGGAACAAGACAGTGTTAGGATCACAGAACTTCTGCTGTTGGGGAGCCATTTGTTTAAGAAAGACTGGCATGCAGGTGAAGGAAATGATGTGTGATGGAAGCCTGTCACCTGTGCTCTGAGCAAAGTGACTCAGGGTGCAAGCCCCATGCAGATCACCTACAGTGGTTCTTCCCTGCTTTTAATGTATGGGAGCTGTAATCACAGAATGGCTTCTGAAATCTCTTTTATGCTACTTGGCACTCCATATGGTGTGTTGGGTACTGCAGGGGAAAAAAAAATATCCTCCAGGAATCATTGAGCCAGGCTTTAAGCCAGGCAATCTCCTCTAACACTTTTTCAGAGCCAGCCATACTATCAAAATGCAAATGTGGCAGCAGTGCTGCTGCTGCTGCTGCTGCTGCTGCTGCTGCTGCTGCTGTTGCTGCTGCTGCTGCTGCTGCTGCTTCAGGGAAACCTGAGTGGTGTTCAAGCCATGGCACAGCCCAAGAGCCTTTGTAAAGGACATGAAACATCTGCACTCCTCAGAGGAGGAGGCTTTCCACACCTGTGCCTGGGCCAGGCTCTCTGATTCAGACAGACATCATCCCACCACAGCAGGAGAGGACTTAAAGTCATTGCAGCTTGGCAGCACTTTGTCTTTCCTCTTCCTCCTCTCCCCTTGCTTTGCCTCTAGTGGTGAGACCTGAGGTGTTCACAGAATCACAGAATCAGGTTGGAAGAGATAGGTTGGACTTGATGATCTCCAAGGTCTCTTCCAGCCTGGTTAATTCTGTGATTCTGGTTCATTCTGGTTGATTCTGTGATTCTGTGAACAGACCTCCAAGATCATCAAGTCCAACCGATCACCCAACCCTATCTAATCAACTAGACCATGGCACTAAGTGCCTCATCCAGGCTTTGCTTAAACACCTCCAGGAACTGGACTCCCTGGGCACCCACTCCAATGGCCAATCTCTCTTTCTGGGAAGATCTTCTTTCTAAGATCAAGCCTAAACTTCCCCCTGCACAGCTTGAGACTGTGTCCTCTTGTCCTGTTGCTGGTTGCCTGGGAGAAGAGACCAACCCCCACCTGGCTACAACCTCCCTTCAGGTAGCTGTAGAGAGCAAGGAGGTCTCCCCTGAGCCTCCTCTTCTCCAGGATAAACACCCCCAGGCTGTAGCAGTGCATGGAGTGGTTGTAGAACCCAGCTCTGAGATGTGTTAAATCTCTTTCCATTAGGCTCTGCCCATCTCTCCAGCCTGGCAAGCCTTCCTGAGGCATTTGGGTGAGCCCTTGAAGCCCCTGGAGAGCTGTGGTTTGCTGGGGTGTTCCCTGGCATGAGGGAGGTGGATCACAGCACCTGACAGACAGGAAAATAGAGAGAGAGGGCAGGGAGTCACAGAATCAGGACTGTTATGGTTGGAAAAGACCTTTAGGATCATCCACTCCAACCATTCTCTGACTCTGCCAAGGCTGGGGCTAAACCATGGCCCTCAGCACCACATCTCTGCCTCTTGGAAACACCTCCAAGGATGGGGATTCAACCACCTCCCTGGGCAGCCTGTTTCACCTTGAGTCCTGAGTTCAGTTTTCATCTCCTCACTGTAAGAAGGATGTTGTGGAGCTGGAGCTGGTCCAGAGAAGGGCAATGAATCTGGGGAGCTCCCTGAAAGGAGCTGACTCAACTACCTCCCTGCACAACCTATTCCAGTCTTTGAGAACCCTTTCAGTGAATAAGTTTCTTCTAATGTTCAGCCTAAACCTTCCTTGGTGCAACTTGAGGCCATTTCCTCTCATGTATCATTGTTCCTAGGGAGCAGAGTTGGACTCAGGGGAGCTGTAGAGAGCCATGAGGTCTCCCCTCAGCCTCCTCTTCTCCACACTGCACACCCCCAGCTTCCTCAGCTGCTCCTCCCCAGCCCTGTTCTCCAGACCCTTCCCCAGCTTTATTGCCCTTCTCTGGATCCATTTCAGCATCTCAATATATTTCTTAGAGTGGTGGCCCCAAAAGTGATCCCAGGACTCAAGGTGTTCAGGGAAAAAACAGAAAGGAAGGGCACAAATAGGGTAAGAGGAGAAGGAAGAATATTATCAATAATACTGGGAAAGAAAAATTCAAATAGCAGACATCAAATAAGAAGGAAAATTAGAGGTGGGAAATGGGAAGGAATATTGGGAGAAGTAGGACAGAACTTTGCTAAACCTGATGCAGAGACATCCAGCTTTGAAGAAGGAAACAAGAACTCCTCTTGCAGTTAGGGAGCAACCAGATTGGTGCATGAAACTCTCTGGTTACTGCAGAAGGATCTTTCTTATGTTCTGAGGGATTGGAAAATTATCCCTAAGTAGGTTAGCAAACAGTGGGAGATGATCTGTGCAGCCAGAAGAGGAGGAAAGAGAAGATTGGACATCCAAAGGGAGGCAAGAAAGGGAACAGAAAAGAGAAACCAAGCAGTTGAGACCTGCTCCAGCAGTGCCTTGTCCTTATTCCTAAACTCCAGTCTAAATCTGCCCTCTTCCAACTTCAATCCATTGCCCCTCAATCTATCCCTACAAGCCCTTGTAAAAAGTCCATCCCATCATGGCCCTCTTGTAGGCCTCCTTCAGGTGCTGGAAGGCTTCTCTAAGGTCTCCCTGCAGCCTTCTCTTCTCCAGGCTGGAAAACTCCAACTCTCTCCGCCTGTCCCCACAGGAGGTTCTTCAGCCCTCTGATCATCTTGGTGGCCTCCTCTGGACCCTCTCCAGCAGCTCTAGGTCCTTCTTGTGCTGGGGGCCCCAGAACTGGAGGCAGTGCTGCAGGTGGGGTCTCAGCAGAGCAGAGGGGCAGAATCCCCTCCCTGTGCTGCTGCTCTCCCTGCTCTGGATGCAGCTCAGCACTCAGCTGCCTGCTGGGCTGCCAGGGATCATTGCTGGCTCCTGGGGGAGTTTGTCACCCCCAAGACCTTCTCCTCAAGAGTGCAGGACAGATTCCATGTTCCTTATGAGGGCAAGCTTCTAAAGGATGTTCTCCTAGCTCATCATATTGATTTGTCACTCAAATGGTGCTTGATCAGCAGACAGGAATCCACTGGGGAGCGTGACGCAGTGTGCCCCGAATCTGGGTCGCCTCACAGCCCAGAGAAAGGAGCTAAGTGTGCCAGGTATTGACTCAAAGTCATGCACCTCAGCTGCACAATAGAGTTAAGTATATCCTGTGGAAACAATTGGCATATTCAAATCTTAATTCCTGCAGACATTAGATGACATAATGGTGCACAAAATTGGAGGGGAAGCTAAAATATCAGCGAGTTTCACTTGGCCATATTCGGATGATGTAGCTTCAGGTTCGTGTTGCATTCCTTTTGCTGTCTGTTATTCCTTTTTATCTGTCTGTCCTTTGTTCTAAGCCAGTTGTCAATGATTGGAAGTGATTAGCAAAGGAGGGTTGTTGGGGTGTGTTTTAGGAGAAAAAAAAAATGAGGAGAAAAGGCTTTAGCACAAGAGATAAAATTAATAAGGTCTAAATCACCTGTAACAGCAAACAGCTTTTTCACTCCCTATTATCCCAGAATCAAATGGCTGAAATGATCGCTCTGGCTTTATCAGGAGGTTTAGGTTGGATATTAGGCAAACTTTCTTTATGCAAAGAGTGGTCAGGGATTGGCATAGGCTGCCCAGGGAGGTGATGGAGTCCCCATCCCTGGAGGTGTTCAAGAAATGTGTGGTCATGGCCCTTTGAGACATGGCTTGATGGCCATGGTGGTGTTGGGTTGCTGGTTGGAGTGGATGATCTTAGAGAGGTTTTGCAACCCAAACAATTCTATGAGTCTATCTACGCTGCTCCCTGAGGGTTGTCTCTGAGTAGATAAGGCCTCAAGGCAAGCCAAGGCTGGGTTGCTTGTACAACCCCCTGCAAGTCACCTGCGTGCACAGGACATTGCTGAAACTTCTTTAGGACTGCAGAGGTGCAGTCTGCTTTGGAATAGCTCCAAGACTGGGAACTCCACAGCCTGTGTTGGCAGCTGGTCCAGTGCTTGGTCACAGCCATCAAATCTGAGTGAATCTGTGGCAATTAAGAGTGACAATTAGCATACTTAGTCTCAAGATCGCTAGAGAAGAGCAGATTTAGATTGGATGTTAAGAACAAGTTCTGCACCATGAGGGTGCTGGAACACTGCAACAGGTTGCCCAGGGAGGTGGTTGGGGCCTCATCCCTGGAGATACTCAAGGTGAGGCTCAACAGGGCTCTGGGTAACCTGATTTGGTTGAGGATGTCCCTGCTGACTGTAGAGGGGTTTGGACTTGATGAGCTTTGGAGGTCCCTTCCAACCCAGACCATTCTGTGATTCTGTGCTGGAGAGAAGAGGCCAACACCAGCTTCACTACAACCTCCTATCAGGTAGCTGTAGAGAGCAAGGAGGTCTCCTCTCAGCCTCTTCTTCTTTAGGCTATGATTTTGTGATTTGATGATTTGTGCTCATGGCTGCATGCCCATGGATTCTGTGATTCTGGGGGCTAAGAGTTGTGTAGAGGGAGGTGCTTGGTTATGGTTGGACTTGGTGAGCCTAGGTTCTGTGCCAGCTCCAGGATTCTGGGTGATTCTGTGTGACATTAGGAGGAATTCAGTCACAGAAAGGACTGTCAAGCCCTGGAATAGGCTGTCCAGGGAAGTGTTGGGGTCACCATCCCTGAAGGTATTTATAAGACCTGTAAATGTGGTGCTGAGGGACATGGTCCAGTGGTGGACTTGACAGTGTTAGGCTACCACTTGGCTTGGTGATCTTAAAGGTCTTCCAAGCAAAATGATTCTATGATTAGGCTCTGGCCAGCCTGATGTAGTGTGAGGTGTCCCTGCCCATGGCAGGGGGGTTGGAACTGGATGATCCTTGTGTTCCCTTCCAACCCTGACTGATTCTATGATTCTATGATTCTATGATTCTAGGAAGGGATGAGTGTTCAGAATATGCCACCTGGCCCTGCATCCTATATATCTGTGGAAGAAAGGCCCTCTAGAAACTGTGTTTATGAAGATGTTAATGAAATATTCTCAACACAGGCAAGAATGACAGGCAAGAGCTGCCAGATCAAAAGAATTACTGACTCCAGTGAGCCTACAGAAGCTCTTTGAAAAAAAAAAACAACCTAAAATTTAGAGATGAAGCAGAATATAGGAGATGGAGAGAGAAAAATAACTGTGGTGCAGAATTCCAGAGAAGAAAAGATTGATACTGACAAGTATGATGCCATAAATATTATTTGAATGCCTTGTAGAGCAATGAAATAAATATTGCATCGTTAATAGTGGCAGTAAGAGAGCCATCAACAGTAGGCAGCGAGGCTGCAGGAGAACTGCATCTCATCAGTCAAACTTCAGTGCTTGTTTTGATGCAATTACAAAATTAATGGGCAATGGGAATAAAACTGATGATGTATGTTTGGATTCTAGTGAAGCAGTTGATGGGGCACCTTAGGAAGTTTCAGCTTTAAAAGTTGATTCAGTGTTGCCTACCAAAAGCTCAGGACTGGTCAGGTTGTAAACTGCCTAAATGGAGCACCCAAAAACCAACCAACCAACCAAAAAACCCAGGACAAAACCCAGAAATAATAAACAGTCTCTGGAGACTTTCTAGACCCATCTGGGTGTGTTCCTGTGTGACCTGTGCTGGATTCTATGGTCCTGCTCTGGCAGGGGGGTTGGACTTAATGATCTCCAGAGCTCCTTTCCAAACCCTAACATCCTGTGAGCCTGTGAAGAGGAGGAATCTCCACAAGTTGACATTTGTTGGCAAAGGATTAGGTTTGTTTAATGTATTTATTAGTAAGCCAAAAGAAAAAAGTGAAGAGGGTGCTAATGAAACCTGAGGACAGGGTTATAAACTGTGCAGATCATTAAAGGAGAAGAGAAAGTGGAATTGGAGAGATTACAGGCATGGGAAACCTGACAATTTGTTATTCCTCTTACAAATATGAAAGCCTCTTCACCCTGAGGGCAGCATCTAAAGCACTTCTCTGTTGGAAGGCTGCAGAGGGACTTTTCATGAGGGTGTCTAGGGGTAGGACAAGGGGGAACGGTTTGAAGCTGAGGGAGAGTAGATTAGGATTGGATTTTAGGAAGAGGTTCTTTAGTATGAGGGTGGTGAGAATCTTGAGCAGGCTGCCCAGGGAGGCTGTGGGTGCTTCCTCCCTGGGGGTGTTCAAGGCCAAGCTGGATGTGGCCTTGAGCAACCTGATCCAGTGGGAAGTGTCCCGGCCCATGGCAGGGGGTTGGAACTGGATGATCTTTAAATCCTCTTCCAACCCAAATCATTCTATGAATCTCTGAGTCCAGTTGAGAGGTGTCCCTGCCTATGGTAGGGAGGTTGGAGTAGATGATTTTTAAGGTCTATTCCAACCTAAGCCATTCTATGATGCTATGAAGATCTTGGTATTAGGAGGTCACAGAGAACAAGAGACATTCAGAAGGTTCCATGCTGAATTACCATTGGTACACTGTAAAGTGATTCTCCAGGACAATCATAACATTTTCTCCATGTCTGGATGAAAATAAGTTTCAGTTCCAGTGATGGAAGTAGGCTGGAAGGAATATTGCAAAACTAGATGGATCCAGAGGAAAGGGTAAAGAAGGAGGATAAGAGGAATGATCTAGAATTGACTAGAAGGGGACAGAGCTCAGGTGGTTCACTGGGAAGTCTTAAATTGAAAAGGTGATAGAAGATTCTTCTGAGGCCAGGCTGAGACTCTGCAGCTTGGAACAGAGGAGCCTGAGAGCTGCCTTCACTCCTGGTGATAAAGATGTGCAGGGATGGAGCCAGGCTCTGCTCAGGGATGTCCAAGGACAGGACAAAGGGCTCTGGGGGCAAGCTGGAGCAGGGGAGATGCCACAGGAACAGAAGGGAAAACTTTGTCTCTGAGAGGGTGCTGAGCCCTAGAGCAGGCTGCCCAGAGAGGTTGTGGAGTCTCCTTATCTGGAGACTTTCAAGCCCCACCTGGATGTGTTCCTGTGTGGTCTGCCCTGGGTGATGGTGCTCTGGATGATCTCTGGAGGTCCCTTCCAACTCCTGACATTGTGTGACTCCTAATCTAAACTAAATCACATTTAGTGATCTAATCTAAATCTAAACTAAACCACATTTAGGTTGCTACAGAATCATTGTCCCAGCTCAAACAAATTATGATCTTGAAGGCCTTTTCCAAGCAAAATGATTCCATGATTCTAAATCAGTCAAGGGGGAGAAGTCCTGAGTGTCCATGAAGTCAGGTCTGGTTTAGCACCAGACTTGGTAGAGTTAGGTAATGGTTGGATCAGTGGCCTCAGAGGTCTTTTCCCTCCAAAGCAGCTGTGTGATGGTAAGATCCTGTGCAGTGAGTGATGTTGTGCTGTCACAAAGCTCCATCACACAGCTGCTGCTTTAAAACACAAGCACTTGAGGAAAGTGCTTTAGAAACTCCACCTCATAAACAACAGCAAGCTGCCACTGATTAAAGAAAACACACTCAAGTCAGAAGAAAAATTGAATCATTACTAGACTGTAAGTGTGGAGATGCTTCTATCCATCTTCAGCCTAATGCTGCTATCTGAAAAGGAAAAGAACTTTCACGGAGTCTGAAGACCACCATGTTTTCTCATCTGACACTCCTAAGGATCATTTACAGTCTCTTACTTCATAACCCCAGGCTCTTCACCTCTCTCTTTCAGTAATGTGTGCTATCCAGTGGACTGAAGGGTTCCTAAATTACAGTTGGTGAGTTTCAAAAACAAGCAAACAAACAAACAAGATGAGAAAATAAGTGATCACAGAGTTGGAAAAGACCTCTCAGGTCAACCAGTCTCTAACTCTACAAGGCTGGGGCTAAACCATCTCATTTAGCACCACATCTCTGTGTCTTTGAAACACCTACAGGGATGGGGAGTCTCCAGCTGTCCAGCTTGAGAACCCTTTCAGTCAAGAATCTTCTTTTAACATCCAACCTAAACCTCCCCTGGTGCAACTTGAGGCCATTTCTTCTTGTCCTATCACTTGTCCTCACTATCCTGTCCAGCTTGAGAACCCTTTCAGTCAAGAATCTTCTTTTAACATCCAACCTAAACCTCCCCTGGTGCAACCTGAGGCCATTTCTTCTTGTCCTATCACTTGTCCTCACTATCCTGTCCAGTCTCAAGCTGCACAGCTTGAGAACCCTTTCAGTCAAGAATCTTCTTTTAACATCCAACCTAAACCTCCCCTGGTGCAACCTGAGGCCATTTCTTCTTGTCCTATCACTTGTCCTCACTATCCTGTCCAGTCTCAAGCTGCACAGCTTGAGAACCCTTTCAGTCAAGAATCTTCTTTTAACATCCAACCTAAACCTAAGTTGCTCCCCTGGTGCAACTTGAGGCCATTTCTTCTTGTCTTATCACTTCTTATTAGAGAAAAAAGACCAATCCTCACCTCACTCCAACCTCCTCTCAGGGAGCTGTAGAGAGAGCAATGAGGTCTCTGCTCAGCCTCTTCTCCTCCACACTGCACACCCCCAGCTCCCTCAGCTGCTCCTCCCCAGCCCTGCTCTCCAGACCCTTCCCCAGCTTGGTTGCTCTTCTCTGGACATCTCATTCTTGCCTGTCATACATCTCTCATCTTTGGTTGTCTTAGCTATAATTTACTGGCCAGCTTCCCCATGCTCAAGAGGATTCTTGCATGAACATATTTATGTGCTTGCTTTGGTTTTTTTTTCTTTTACTTTAGCACTGTAGTTTATATTCCTCTTCCTCATTAGTCTTGAAGGTGAAGTTGCAAGTGGCAACAGCTAGGACTCATTTCATGTAGGAGGGGAAGTGATTGTGGTCATCTTTTCACATGACAGGGGGTTTCAGGATAACAAAGAGCTATGGTTCCATCCAAGTTTGTTGAAACAGAGAGGAAAATGTTAAAAAGTTAGCCAAAAGTTAAAAAAAAGTATTTTTTTTCCATTGTTAAACACTTTCCTTGACACATTTATCATAGAATCATAGAGTTATAGAATCATAAAATCATAGAAGCATAGAACCATAGGGTTGTGGAATTATGGAATCCTGGAATCATAGAAGCATAGAACCATAGGGTTATGGAATTATGGAATCCTGGAATCATAGAAGCATAGAACCATAGGGTTATGGAATTATAGAATCCTGGAATCATAGAAGCATAGAAGCATAGGGTTATGGAATTATAGAATCCTGGAATCATAGAAGCATAGAACCATAGGGCTATGGAATTATAGAATCAGGGAATCATAGAAGCATAGAACCATAGGGTTATGGAATTACAGAATCATGGAATCATAGAATCATAGGGTTATGGAATTATAGAATCATGGAATCATAGAACTATAGAATCACAGGATCACAGAAAGGTCTGGGTTGGAAGGGACCTCCAAAGCTCATCCAGTCCAACCCCCTCTGCAGTCAGCAGGGACACCCTCAACCAGATCAGGTTGCCCAGAGCCCTCTTGAACCTCACCTTGAATATCTCCAAGGATGGGAACTCAGCCACCTCCCTGGGCAATCTGTTGCAGTGTTCCAGTACCCTCATGGTGCAGAACTTATTCCTAACATCCAATTTATCTGTCTGAAGGGAGCCCATCACTGAAAATCATTAAAGTGGAGAGCCTGTAACCAAAA
>VXBD01002579.1:225668-236581 GCA_013399975.1 Indicator maculatus | reverse complement strand
GGGAGGGAGGGAGCGAAAACCGAAGCTGAAAAGCGAGCAGAAAGCTGGGAGTGCAGAGAGGAGAACCTGCCACCGCAGCTACCAATTATAAAGTTTTCAGCGCGGAGCTCCTGCTGTGCCAGCACAGAGTGTCTGCATCACGAGGGGAGAGCTGTCAGCTCTAATGAGCACCACGACAGCACGCAGGCATCCGACCTACTCCAAACTTGCGGCAAACTCCGCTCTGCCTCCTGCTTTTAACTCCTTCCTCGCCCGGCTCCCGGCTCCAGCCACCTACCCCAAGGGGGGCGCTCGGCTGGCAGGGAGCCGGCAGGGAAGCAGGGACGCGGCCGAGCCCCAAGCTTTGAGGGGTGGCAGAGGAAAGGGAAGGTGACGGGGAGAGAGCAGGTGTCAGATCCCATCGCCTCCGCCGGGCTCAAAATCTCCCCTGGTGCCACAGTGAATATTTCACCTCCCCGCGCTGCGGGGAGCACGCAGGCGGCAGCGCAATTAAAGCGATGTGGAGTGGCCTGGGAGGATGGAGGGAGGCACGGACAGAGGAATGGGTGGATGGACAGGGAGCTGCTGGTGAGCAGCAAAGGCTAGAGGAGGGTGAAGGGCATGAGGATGGCTGGCACCAGAGCATTCAAGAAGGAGAGCAAGGGCTGGGTTGGGTGGCCTGGATGGGATCGTGCCGGTGAATGGCAGCCAGAGGGACTGAGGAGTGACTCCACCTGGCTGCACACAGAGCTGGAGCAGCAGCAGCCTCCATAGCCCCCATGAGGGGTCCTGTAGTCCCACTGGGGCTCTCAGGAGGTGGCTGCTGCAGGGACGCTGGAGGATGCTGCCTACCCAGAACCAGGACTGGAGGCTCCAGGGGCACCTGAGTGGGTGACTGCCAACACTGCCTGACCCTCTGCTTCCTGCCTCCCACAGCTAGCCAAGGAGAGCGAGCGTCTGCAGGCCATGATGGCTCATCTTCACATGAGACCCTCAGAGCCAAAGCCTTTCAGCCAACCTGTAAGCGTGCGTGTCCCTCCTACCCCCCCACAGCCACCCCCTCTGCTCCCCTTTGCCCCCTGTGCATGGGCACCACGGCTCTGTGTGGCCCAGCTGGATGGCTTCCGGGGGTGGGCATACCCAAACCGTGCTGCAGCACCCTCGGCCTGGGCCTTTGTGCTGGTGCAAGGCACCAGGCAGGAGGGAAACACAGCCTGTGCCAGCCTGTTGAGCTGCTCCACCCGCTCAGGCATGCAGTGCATGCGTCCCATTTGCTGGGTGCCTCCTCTCCTGTGGTTGCATCCCCATCCCGTGGTTGCCTCCTGTTCTGCAGCTGGATCCCTATCCCGTGGTTGCATCTCTACGCTGTGGTTGCATTCTTTCCTGCAGCTGCATCCCATTCCCATGGTAGTGGTTGCATCCCCATCCCATGGTTCCATCCTCTTCTGTGGTTTGTCCCTGGCCCACGGCTGCATCCTCATTCCATGGTAGCATTCCTGTCCCGTGGCTGCAGCTGTTCCTGCAGTTGCATCCTGTCCTGCAGTTGCATCCCACCCCTTGCTTGCATCCCCTCCCTGCCAAACCCAGCAGACCCTCTCCCATCCCAGCCCCTTTGCTTCCCACTCCATGGCCCATCCCTGCCAAGCTGCCGGTGTGCCAGGGCCTCTCCCACCTCCTGCCGTTCCCCCGTGCCAGTGCCCAACCACCTGCCCTCCCTCCTGCCTGTCCGTGCAGCTGAACCTGGTCTCCAGTGCCACCCTCTCCAAGAGCACTTCCGACACGTTCCCTGACGGTTTACCTCATCCCCCCACCTCTGCCACGGCGCCCATCACGCCCCTGCGGCAGGGCCCCTCCGTCATCAGCTCTTCCACTTTACACAACGTGGGCCCCATCCGCAGGAGGAACTCGGAGAAGTTCTGCACCCCCATCTCCTCAGGTGAGCCAGGGTGCTGGGAGCTCAGCACCCTCCCTGGCGTGGTGCCTGGGTCCCAAAGTGGGGTCACCTCCCCCCTCTGTCCCCCCTGCAGAGCTGGCACAGAACCATGAGTTCTACAAGAACGCCGACGTGCGGCCGCCCTTCACCTACGCCTCGCTCATCCGGCAGGTGAGTGCCACCTGGGGCCTGCTGCTGGGGTGCCTTGGGCTAAGCCATGCTCTCCCCGCCACTTGCTCAGTCCTGGAGGAGCCCCCATGCTTGCTGAGCCCCCATTTCTACCTCCTGTGGGCATCAAACCACAGAATCACAGGATGCATCGGCTTGGAAGGGACCCTCCAGAGGTCATCTTGTCCAACCCCCCTGCAGGCAGCAGGGACACCTCCAGCTAGAGCAGGCTGCTCAGGGCCACATCAGATCTGACCTTGAGCGTCTCCAGGGGTCCCCAACCACATCTCTGGGCACCCTGGTCCAGTATTTCACCACTCTTACTGTGCAGAACTCCCTAATAAAATCCAACCTAAATCTCCCCTGCCCTAGTTTCAAACCACTGCCCCACTTCCTGTTGCTACAACCCCTTCTAAGCAGTCCTTCCCCAGGCCATCAGGAGTGACACTCTTGTCCCCTCTCTGGTTCCTCAGGCCATCCTGGAGACCCCTGACAGGCAGCTAACCTTGAANCTGCCAGCTGCAGGAGATGCTCCAGCACCTGTGCTAAAGGCCCAGCTCATTGCACAGCTCCCAGATGGTGCAGGAAATGATTTTGTGGATAAATCCCACTTTTTTTTTTGCCCCTCCCCAAATGCACCCTCTGGGCCCTGGGGACACATCAGCCATGCAGTAGGATATGCTGCTGTACAAACCTGGGGCTTTCTGTGGGGCTGGGGCTGGAGCAGAGCCAGCAGAAGGGCAGAGGAAAGAGTGAGACACTCAAAACAGCAAAGAAGGTTAATGATAACCTGGGGGCTGGTGGTTCATTGTGAGGCTGTGAGACGTGGTGGCTGGGTCTCAGTGGTGGCCAAGGATGCTGCTGCTGCTCTGTGGGGCTGGAAGGGGAGTGGTGGTGGCTGGGGGGGCACCATCAGCCCTGCTGCAAGACTCCAGGTGGGTGCCTGTGCCACTCAGCTCCCCCCCAGCATGGAGCTTTTGGGGCAGGTGTTGGAAGCTTTGGGCACCACAGAGCTGCTTGCCAGGAGGCTGGGCTGGTGGCTGTGAATTTCGGGACAGTGCTGTGGGTGCTGGAGCTGCTCCCCCCTTGGTTGTTTAGAAATGGAGACTCAGAGGAGCTGAGGTGGTTCTGGGGAGCAGTTACTGCCCTAGAGAAGATTTATTTCTTGTTTCCCACTGCTTGTCTTTACTCGAGACTCAGCTTACTGCTGCTTGGGGCAGGGAGAAGTGAAGTGGCAGAGGGAAAGTGACACTGGAGAACCCTGGAACACTTGAAAAGCCCCAAACTGAGAATAAACCAGGGGCATTTTGAAAGGGTTAGGGAGAACTAGGTTATTCTGGAGCCCAGGGCCCCCCTGTCTTCTGCTGCAGATCTGGAGCTCATCCCAGCAGAGCTTTGCTTCACCATAGCAAACTTTGGGTGAATAAGGAGCAGTTTGGCTCCAAAGTTCTCCAGATGGCTCCTGGCCCATCCTGGGCATCTCTACAGGCTGGTGGCATTGGGACAGAAGAGGACAGGAGTGGTCAGAGGTGCTTGAGCCCTGCTTTTGGAGCTGGCCATGGCCCTGTGACAGTCTGGAGTGCCCCTGATGGCTCCCAGCAGCACTGCAAGCTGGCAGCAGCACTGGGACCAGCACTGGCAGCGGTGCTGGCACCTCTAGTGCCCTGCCAAGGCCCTTGCAGAGGATAGGGAGGGATGGGGAGCCCAGTGCTGCTTCCAGGACATGGGAGGCCTCATCCCTGGAGACATTCAAGGTCAAACTTGCTGTGGCCCAGAGCAAGCTGCGGTAGCTGGAGGGGTCCCTGCTGACTGCAGGGGGTTGGACAAGATGCCCTTGGAGGGTCCCTTCCAACCCAATGCAATATGGGAATCTGTGATTCTGTGGCTGCCTCACTAGGGCCCTCCAGGGCAGCCCTTTCTCTGCTCCATGCCTCAGTTTGCCAGTCTGTGGAATCAGATCCTGGCAGGTGAAAATGCCTTTTTCTGGCCTTTTTCCTAGCTGAAAGGAACAAATACTCTGATTTTTTTTTTTTTCAGTGTGTGGCTCCCACACCCCTGTGTTACCCAGGGGCAGAGCTGATGTCTCAGAGGGGCAGCCCCCAGCCCTTCTGGCTCCCTTGTTGCTGCTCTTTATTTTTTCCTGTTCCATCACCAAAAGGGATTAAAAAGAGCTGGGGAGAGAGGGGTGATTCCCATCCCAACTTTTGGTGTGCAAGGCTAGGGGGATGCACAGGAAACAATAATGTGTTTCCCTCCTTGGAAAGCCACAGCTCCTGCAGCAGCTTCTCCCTCCTCTCCTGCTGTAGCTTCCCCTGGCATGGGGCAGGGATGCCAAGGTAGGGTTATCCCAGCCCCATGGTGGGGCAGAGCCATGGTGTAGGGTGTGGGGGCCCATGAGGAGATGCCCAGCACTGCACAGGGAGTGAGGTTGGGGGTGTAAAGCAAACATCATTAGAAAAGACAAAGATGAGAAGCAAACAGAGCAGCCAAGTCTGGCTCTGAGCAAACACTGCTGGAATACAAAAGCCACTTTAGGACGAGGCAGGGACCCCCCCTAGGCACCAGGCAGGAGGATTCTCATGCTGGGGGAGCTCACCTGGCACCTCCTCTGTGTCCTGGGGGCGGCACCCTGCCTGGCACCCAGCACTGGGAACAGAGCATCCCAGGCTGCAGTGCTGCAGAGCTGCATCCTGCCCTCTCCCAGTGTTGATTTTCTCTCCTCTGCTGCCTTTGCAAACACATTGTCTGGAGCAGGGGGGGTCACAGGGGCACCGTGGGCACTGCTGGGCTGGGGCTGTGTCTCCATGGCAGGAAAGGTTTCGGCTTTGCCACGCTTCTTGCCTTTAATCAGGGCTTTGTTTGGATGAGGAGTCCCCTGCCTGCACAGGAAGGAGGAAGGGGAGCGTGGGGCAGGATCCAGCCCCGATGGGGGGAGGAGTTCCTGTGTTTGCTTGCCAAGGGACAGGGGTTCAAGGGCAGCAGCAGGACCCAGCCCCAGCTGCACAGCAGACCCCAGGCTGTGGGCAGGGAGCTGGGTGTTCAGAGCTGGTGTAAGCACAGAGCACGGGCCAGAGGCTCACCCTGCTGCCTCCTGGCCCTGGAGCACAGCAGTGTCTGGAGTCCCCTGTGGATTTCCAGCTCCCTGGAATATCTGCATGGTGCTGAGCACAGCCAGACCCCTCCTCTCTGGGTGATGCCAGCACAAGGTTTGAAGCTTTATCTCCATGGTCAGGGCATGTCCCAGATGGAGCACATCCCTCTGGGTACAAGTGATGATGGACTGGGCTGGCACCCTGGGACCTGTCTCTGCACCCACCAAGCACCACCTGAGGACCCAGGCTGGCTGCTGACCTGGAGTTGGTGAAAGGCTTGAGTTGGAAGGGACCTGAAAGACCTTCCAGGGACACCTCCCACTAGCCCAGGCCTCATCCAGCCTGGTCTTAAACACTTCCTGGTGCAGCCCCTAGGTCTCCCCACCCCCCCAAAAAAAAAAAATCATCTAATAGCAGCACCTGTGTCTGAATCTCCTTCTCAGGAACCAGCTCCTTGGAGCCAGGGAGCTCCTTGCAAAGTTTCCCATCACAACTTGGCATTGCCTGAGCTGGCTGTCACAGGGCCACCATGGCAGCACCAGGAATGATGGCACAGCCAGGGATGCTGGGGTGGGCAGAGGATGGATGGAGGGATGGATGGAAGGGTGGATGGAATAGGTTGCCCAGGGAGGTAGTTGAGGCCTCATCCTTGGAGATGTTCAAGATCAGGCTTGACAAGGCTCTGGGCAATCCTCCTCTGGTGGAGGATGTCCCTGTGGACTGCAGGGGGTCTGGACTTGGATGAGCTTCGGAGGTCCCTTCCAGCCCAAACCATTCTATGATTCTATGATGGAAGGATGGATGAAAAGTTGGAAGGAAAGTTGGAAGGATAGATGGATGAATGGAAGGTTGGAAGCATGGATGGATGGAGGTAGATGGATGGATGGAAGGTTGGATGGATGAAGATGGATGGATGGATGAATGGAGGTGGATGGATGGAAGGTTGGATAGAAGAAGGTAGATGGATGGATGGATGGATGGAGATGGATGGATAGAAAGTTGGATGGATGAAGGTGGATGGATGGATGAATGGAGATGGATGGATAGAAGGTTGGATGGATGGATGGGTAGAAGGATGGATGGNGGCTTTGTCCTTCCATTAGAAAGAAACAGAGGTGATGTGATGAAGCTTCTGGGGACTCTGTAACCCTTCCCAGTGCAGGGGGGGTCCAGTCCTCGTGTGTCCCTTAGCCTTGTTGTGCTGGGCAGCTCCTTTGTTTATTCAGCCCCCGCTCGACCTTTCCAATTGCCGTTAATGTTTCAGCGTAACGAATTAGTCTCTCATCACGAATCAGGACTGGAAATAAAAAAATAAATATATATATATATATAATAATAAAAAAAAAAAAACCTCTGAGGCCAACTTCCTGAAATTGGGGTCATTCTCATTTGCAAGGCAGAGAATCTGAGAACCTTAATGCAAGGAAATTTATTCAAAGGCAGAGCCCCGGCGTGATTAGGCCCTTTGTAATTATAGCTCGGAGAGATTCCACTCCAGCCTCCTGCCTCCCTCATGGATTAGCAAGTGAGTCGGAAAAATACACAGGATTTAATTAGAGGCAAATTAAAATTGGTAATGAAATAGGGGCAGTAGCAAATGGCAGGGAGTTGGAAGGGGAAAAGGGAGCTGGTCCCTCTCGGGGCTGCGCTGTCTGCCTACGTGTGTGTCTCTTTATTTTACATTTAGAAATGTAAAGATGGGAGATGTAAAGAAGAAAGAGAGGGAAAGGACCAAAAAGGGAGGGTGGGGGGAAAAGGGAACAAAAGGAAAGGAAAAGATCAGCTGCACCCAGCAGCACCCAGTCAGCTGCAGCCAAGAGGGCAGCTCTGCTCCCAAGTCCATGCTGGTGTCACTTGTCCCACGCTGTCCCCATCGTCCTCAGCACCTGGAGCAGGGTCATGTCCCACGTGTGGTCTGGGGGCTCGACTCCTAACCCTCCCTGGTTGCTGATGGGGTGGGTCAGTGTGCAGCATCCCCACCTGGCTTTGCAGAGTGTTTGGCTGTAGAGACAAACCAATCGTGACCAGGACAGCCCAGAGCCTTGGGTGAGGAGAAGGATGGGGAGGAAGAAGAGGGGGTCTGGGCAGCGAGGCAAGGGCCGTGGTGCTGAGCCTGCCCCTGCTGTGCCCACAGAACGCCGTCCGCCACAACCTGAGCCTGCACAAGTGCTTCGTGCGCGTGGAGAACGTCAAGGGAGCCGTCTGGACCGTGGACGAGCACGAGTACCAAAAGAGAAGGCCACCAAAGATGACAGGGTGGGTGCCTCTGCTGCCAGCCCCACCTGCCCATGGGCCAGCAGCACTCAGCTGAGCGTGGCTCTGCTTTCTCTCTTCCTGCAGGAGTCCAACTTTAGTCAAAAACATGATTTCAGGACTCGGTTACGGAGCACTTAATGCAAGTTACCAGGTAAGGACCCAAGCCCCGTCCCTGGCAGAGCTGCTGGGGCGCTGACCCTTCCCTGCTCCACAGTCCAGGCCTTCCACCGTGCTCTGGCACCCTCCGTGCCTCGAGCTGCTGCTTTCTGTTGCAGGCTGCGCTGGCAGAGAGCAGTTTCCCCCTGCTCAACAGCCCTACCATGATCAACACCAGCGCCGCCAGCGGCATGCTGCACGTGGGCCACGACGACGTCAGCAGCACCGTGGAGCAGGTCAACAGCAACGGCAGCAGCAGCCCACGCCTGTCCCCGCAGCAGTACAGGTCAGCCTGGCTGGGCAAACGGTGTGAGGGGTGCTGGGGGGTGGTGTTGGGCTGCTGGAGCTCTGGGATGGTGGCACTGCAGGCAGTGGGAGATGCTCGTGGCCTCCCATCACCTGGGTGAGGAGACGGTTGGAGCAAGGGCTTCGTGGGGCTGTGGCTGGTGGGACCAGCTGCCCCAGGCTGAAGGCTTCCCTCCCTACAGCCACCCAGTGCACGTGAAGGAGGAGCCAGCCGAGGCAGAGGACGACAGCAGACCTGTCTCCCTGATGGCCACCACCAACCAGAATGTGACGATCCCTGACGACAGGGACCTGGAGGAGGAGCTGCCGGTGGAAGACTTGTCCTAAGGACCCCTTCCTCCTCCCCACCGAGGGGCAAACCCTTCCCACCCTCCCAGACGGAGACCAAGCGACAGCTCCCACCTCCCCAAGGTGACCTTCAGCGTTAACCTGTTTCCTAAAGGCACTTCCACAAGGCAAAAAGGGTTTCCTTGGTGCCACCACCTGCTGCTGCTGGCGCGTCCCTCACGCTCCCCCTGCCCTGCGCTGCAGCCCCGGGCACCGACCCCTGCCACGGGCCGTGACCCATGGCACCAGAAGCAAAAAACCCAAGAGCTGGACTTTGCCTCCCCTCCTCCCTTGGTTAGTGACTGGTGAACGAGGATGGTAGGTTGCTCCTGTCCGAAATGGTCCCCTCCTTCCTTCCTTCCTTCCTCCCTTGTGCACAGTGGGCACAGGGAAGCTGCCTCTGCCTCTGTCCCCTCCTCCCTTGCAGCCCTCTGCCACCCTATGACGCTCAAGCCTCTGCCAGTGACCACCCTGGGGTGGGAAGGCGATGGCAGGAACCTGCTGTTGTCTCTCTGTCCCCCAGAGGGCTTTGCACTAGGAGGGATCGATTGTGGACCCTGCCCACGTGCTGCCTCCACGCAGCTTTGGGGGAAGAAACGGCAGAAATGGGTGCGAGTTCTCTGCCATGGTCTGGATGTTGGGCTTGCACCTAGGAGAAGGACAAGGACCAGCATGCCAGTGGGGCTGTGTCCCCTTTGTCTTGGCACCTCTGGCAGGTTGTTAAACTGCCCAGCAAGTAGAATGCCCACCGGGACTGGTGGCCCTCCCCAAGCGCCCCAGTCCCTGCCATTGGGAGTGTTCGTGGCACCCATCAGTGGTGACCATCCCTGGCCGACCACCAGCACCAGGAACGAGGACACCTCCCTCCCTGCCTCCTTCTCAGTGTTGGCTGCAGCAGTGACATCTCTCCCAGCCCATGTGTGGAAGGCTGGTGGCACAACATCGACTTCAGGGAACAGCTCCTGGTCCTCTTCATGCCCAATTCCTTCTCCGGAGCCGGGGCAGGGTCTCCAAGGATGGGCAGTGGTGTGGGGAGGAGACAGCATCCACCATCACAGAGCACCTGCAGAGGAGCTGGCGTGGGCAGAGCCTGGTGGTGAGCCCTGCTTGGCCACCCTGCTGGTAGCCAATCTGACCCTGGTGCCAGCCTGTGGTGGCCAGGGAGGAGCCGGGGAGCCTGAGCCTGCTGCTGCCGCCGGGGCTCCTGCTTTCATCTTTTCTTTTTGTTACCTTTTTGTGTGCATCCAGATGGGAAGATACCAAAAGATGTCTAGAGCCAGCAGGGCCGTAGCTGAGGTGACCAGATGGTCTTCATGCCAAAAAAAAAAGAGAAATATCAATAATAACGAGAACAACACAACCAAACACCACTCTTCTCCCTGCTCTTTCTTTCTGTGCTGGTGATGTGGGTACCCCTGTGCTGGCCTTGGGGACCTGTCCCCAGCATGGCCAGGCTGGCACTGGCTGTCCTGGTACACAGTGGGATCTTGGGGGATTTGCTGTGATGGATGTGGAAGCTGCTCTGGGTTTTGAGCCCAGCTCTGGGATGTCCCAGAAGGACCCTGAGGCTGCTCTGTGTTGCCCTGGCCCTGGTATCCTGGGTTGAGACCTGGCTGGTGGGGGATGTGTCATTGCCCCAGCACTCAGCCCCCAGTCCTGTGTTGAGGTCCTGGCACCAGCAGCCCAGTAGCCACATTTTGGGTTGAAAATGCAACATGCAGTCGTGGGTCATGGGAGGAGTGCTCTTGTTTGTCCCCAAGCATCGCCTTGCTGCCATCCCCAGGGGGCTCTGGTTTCTGGGACAGCCTGTACCTGAGATCCTTCTCGCTCCCTGTTGCATTCCTGATACCCACACGGCTGCAGAGATGGGGGACAGGGGGTCCCTGTTCCCCCCCCACAGGCAGCCATCAGTGGGGCTGAGTGGAAACCCTCCCTGTTACCCCAGCACCTTTGTGGGGTAGCAGCCACCAGGTGCGGGGGGCACAGCCCAGTGGGGCTGTTAAGGGGGTCCAGCGGCTATTAACGGGGTTCAGCAGCATCCCCTGTGGCTGGTGTTGCAGAGGGACCCTTTTTCTCCCCTAGCCCCCAGAAAATCCTGCCAGCTCCCGAGCCGCAGGCGCCGTGGCTGCGCTGGAGCTCGCCCAGCCCAGCCAGCCTTCGCTAGGTGTCTCCACTCGACCCAAGTTTCTCCCCAGCGCCGTTGCCGAAACATCCCAGGGAGGAGCTTTGCCAGGCCCCCGCGTCCCGGCATCGCCTTCCAGCCTCTCTCGCACCTCGTCCCCGCCACCGCCGGCTCCCTCCCAGCCTCTGCTGGACACCAAAGACCCTGACCAGGCTGGGGTGGGGGGCATGAACCAAACCCCATCTCTTGAGGTGTGGGTCCAGCCTCATCCCCTCTGTATCTCCAGAGCAGCCGCGAGGCTGGAGGTGCCCGGGGTTTTCCTCCCCTCCTACTTTAGTCCCTTCTCTTTTTCCTTCCTTTAAAAAAAAAAAACTTAATTTTTGATTTTTTATTGCTTTTTTCCTCTTTTTCTTCTCTTTTCCCTCTCCCCCTCCCCCCTTTTTTAATCTCCTTTTTTCTTCTTTCTTTCCTTACTTTTTCTTTTCTTTTTTATTTTCCTTCCCCCTTCTTCCTCTTCTTCTTCCTCTTCTTCTTCCTCTTCTTCTTCCTCTTCTTCTTCCTCTTCTTCTTCCTC
>VXBD01002579.1:196064-216469 GCA_013399975.1 Indicator maculatus | reverse complement strand
CAGGGATGGGGTGCAGGGCGTGGGGGTGGCAGTGTGTGTGTGCCCCTCACACTGTGCACGTTTGTGTGTGCCTGGCACGGGACTGGCAGACAGATGCAGCCAACCCCGGGGGGAGTTCATGGCACAAACTTTGCAGCACTTTCTGTAACTCAGCCAAACAGAGAGGGCAGCTGGGGGTGGGAGGGAGCTGGAAGGGTTAACAACCCTCCCCCAGGCGATGGGTGTGAGGGGCTGGGGGTTGTCCTGGGGCTGAGGGACCCCTTCCCCACCTTGCAGTTGACTCCCTGAGGTTCTCCAGCAGGATGCAGGGAGATGTGGAGAAATGGATGGAAAAGTTTGGGGAATCCTCACTCTTTCTGTGGGGCAAACCTGAGCTCCTCAGTGTGTGGTGGCTTCACCTGGGTCAGGAGAAATTGGGCTGGTGTCTTGTGATAGTCCTTGGTGCTGGTGTCCCATGAGGGTCAGTCCTTGACTCTGGTGTCCCATGAGGGTCAGTCCCTGCCAAGGCTTATGTGAGGAAATTGCATTAAAATTCCCAATGTGAGAGCAAAAAATGCTGGAGCAAGAAGCTGCTGGCAAGAGGTGGAACACTCCGTTGTGCTGTCAGAGCAGAGACACAAAAGGGGCTAAATCTAGCCCAGGACCAGGGCCCTGTGCACTCCGAAGGCAGCTGGCAGACAGCAGGCAGGAGCTGTGCCATGGGAGCAGTGGGCACAGAGGTGCTCCAAGACCCAGATGAACACAGCTGGATCTCTGCCCTTGTTGGCTTTGGCCTGGAGCACAGCTGGGCCCAAGTTTTGGAGAACACATCCTCTTGTTCTCTTCCCCCTGCTCTTCCAGCTGGATGCTGCAGGCTCCCCTTGGTGCTGCAGCCACGGCTGGGGGCTGAGGCAGCTGCAGGGGCTGCAGGGAGCTTTCTTCTCTGGGTTTCCTTCCATTTGCTTTCCACTCCAGGTGGGAAATGGTGAACTGTTCCTGCATGGACCTGGGGCAAAAAAAGCTTTAGCACAGGACCTTACCAGCAGCCTGAGTTAGGATCTCACAGTGGCTGCTGTGAGATCAAGGTTTGGTTATCCTACAAAGCAGTTTAGGAACTGGGGGGGGAATGGGAGGGGAATGGCCCTGCAGCATCTCCATGTTCCTAGGACCATGCAGGAGCAGTGTGGAGCTAGAGCATGGCTCAGCCTCCTGGTTGCACTGATGTCTTGAGCAGGAGCTGTAGGACTTAGCCAAGGTGTGAACATCTGGGAGTGCCTGCTGGGGTCTGTCATGGTTGGAGGGGTGTCACCTCCATCCCAAACCAGCCCCAAACCCACCCTCTTCTTCCCCAGCTCCTTCCAAAGGAGAGCTTGGACCTGGGGTGGTTGAATTTGAGCAGAGCTGGGCCAAATTTACTGCCCAGACCTCCCTTTTACAGAGTGCAGAGCTGGGAGAGCCAAAGGGGTCTCCAGGACGACCTTGATTTCCATCTGCCCAGGCTCCTGGGGCCAAATATTTTCATCTGTAGGCTCCTGGGGCCAAATTTCATGCTGGGAGAATATCTGTGGCCTGTCTCAGAGGGCAGCTTTCCAGTGGCATGTCTGGAGCTTTGACTTCTTTCTTTTCTTTCTTTTCTTTCTTTTCTTTCTTTTCTTTCTTTTCTTTCTTTTCTTTCTTTTCTTTCTTTTCTTTCTTTCTTTTCTTTCTTTTCTTTCTTTTCTTTCTTTTCTTTCTTTTCTTTCTTTTCTTTCTTTTCTTTCTTTTCTTTCTTTTCTTTCTTTTCTTTCTTTTCTTTCTTTTCTTTCTTTTCTTTCTTTTCTTTCTTTTCTTTCGGTGAGCAATGGACGGAGAGGTTCTGCTTTGTCTTTGGTGCTTCCTTGGCCTCCTGAGGTTTGGGTGCAGGGCCATGGTCACTTGGGCAGTGTCCAGGAGCTCTGTCAGCCTGGGAATTTCTGCTCCATTCCCTTTTCCAACACTTTGCTAATAGGAGAAGCTCATCTGATTAACACTAAGCCTGTGACAGTAACGGGGAGGCTGAGGTGCCAGCGTGGTTTGGCACCAGGCAGTGCGTCCTGGGCAGGGTCGGGTTGGCATTTCCACACTTGGTGCTATTTCCCAGCCTGAGATGAAGCCTGTTTCCTGGAGTTATTGCCTTGGCATCTCTGGAGCTGGGTCTGGTGCCCTGGAAGGATGGGCAGGTTGCAAACCAAACCCCTGAAATAGCCACAGGTGGTTTGTAGAGGAGGCTGAGAGCAGAGGCAGCTGTCTGCTGGGGGGGGCACGTGGGGCATGGTTTGGGTTTTTTGTTTGCTTGTTTGGGTCTCTTTGAGGAATTAACCAAAACCAGGAGAAAAACTTTTGCCTGATGAGATTATTTTTGTTCTTCTTTTCCCTTTATGGGGAGGGGGGAACAGCGAGAGAAGCTTTCCTTAGGGGAATCAAACCCAGGTCCAGATGCTTGAGGCCAGTCCATCCCTAGCAGAATTGGATTTCACTCTGCTCATTCCCACCTCCCTTCTTATCCTTCCCAGCAGAGCCTGGGTCCACCACCATGCCCCCCTCTTCCTGTCCCAGCTCCATGCCTGTGTCCCAGCTTGGCTGGAGGTGCTGGCAGCTCTTTGCTTGGAGCTGGCCAGGGATGGGACACTCACTCAAGCACTTCTTCTTTGGTTGTTGTTGTTGTTCCCCTTTAATTCTTTCTGCCTGTTCCCAAGGAGTTTGCCCTGAGGTGTAAGAGCAGATGGAAAATTGCTGCCTGCTGCAGCCCCAGCAACTCAGCCTTCAGACCAGGCAGGGCTCAGCCTGGGCAAGCTGGCTGCTTGCACAAGGGTTCTGCCACCCACCTCAGGCTCCTGAGCATCCCTGGGTGCCCTGAGTGCTGCAGGGTTGTGGGCAGGGGAGGAGCTGGTGCCACCATCACTCAGGTACCCACACTGGACTGCTGTCCTGCCCTGGGAGAGAAGCAGAAATAAAGGCAGCCCCCTCCAAGGTCAAAATAAAAGGCTCTTTGCTTGTCCTAGCACTGATTTAAATGCAGCTGGTTGCAGATTTACTGATGGGCATCCTCTAAGTGCAAAGAAGGCCAAAAAAGCTCTAAAAGAAACAAAATTGTTATTTTTATGTTTATTTTTTTTACCCCAGATAAAGACTTTTTGCACCAAAACGAGAAGAACAACAACAACAACATAAAAACCCTCCCTTTCTGCTTGCCTTTCACAATTCATTTCTGTTTTTCTTTCAAAGTTTCTCAGCTGCTCAGGGAAAATGCTTTGGCTTTTGATTTGCTTTCAGCAACAACAAGAAAACTCCAAAAAGAAATTAAAAAAAAAAAAAGAAAGAAAGAAAAAACAAGAAAAAGGGCAGATTTCTGGCTTTTTTCAAGTGTTTCTGGGTTGGAGCAAAACAAAGCAGGCCCTTGGGGGCTGTGCCTCTCACCGCCCCAGCGTCCTGCTCCCGCTCCAGCTCCTGCTTGAATTTCCTTGGAAAGCTCCTGCTCCACTCGATGAGTTGCAGAATCCCAACTTCTCCTCAGGGCTTTTTCTGATTTTTCCCTGAGCTCTGCCCTCTGCAGCATCCCACGGGACAAGCAGCAGCAGCCTCCCAGGGCTGTGGGGTCTGGGGTGAGATGGAGCCAGGTCAGTCCCTCCCTGTGTGCCCCCAGGGTGCTGTGCTAGGTGGTGCTGGTGGAACTGAGCTGTTGCACAGCAGCAGGGATGGGATAATGGTTTGGGGTTGGGTTTGTTTTTTTTTGCCCCAAATCCCAGTCTTGAGGCTTTTTCCTGCTGTAAGCACATGGATGCAGACTTTCATCCATCTCCCTTTGATCTGGGCTTTGGTAGCTGTGCTGGGCTTGGTCTTTGCTGAGGGAAAGGTTCCCCCCTTGCTCCGGTGCCATCACACTGCCCTTCCACTGGTGCACAGAATCATGTAGGTTGGAAAGGACCTTCAAGATCATCGAGGCCAACCATTCCCCCTACTCCCCCAGGGCCACCACTAAGCCCTATCCTCAAGCACCACATCCACACGGCTTGGAAAAACCTCCAGGGATGGTGATCCCCAGCTGGCATCTCCAGATCTGCGATAGCACAGACCAGGATGCAGAAAGCTTCAGGAGGTGCTTTCACCCCGGTCCCATCCCTCCCTGGGGGTGCTCCCATGGGTGTGCAGGAGGCTCCCAGCTCTGCCTCCTTCCCCAGTGCCCAGGGCAGGATGGTGCTCGCCCGGTTCAGCTGCTTTCGGTGCCAGGGCAGGGCTGTTGGGGTGGCATTGCCCTGCGGATGGTGGAGGAGCAGGAGGTCCTTGCTCCACCCTCTGATCATCTTTGTGACCCTCCTCTGGACCTTCTCCTACAGATCCATGTCCTCCTTGTGCTGGGGGCTCCAGAGGAGCTTCCATAGAGCCTGTGATAAGGCTTCATTTCACAGGGGCTTAGAGCTGAGGCTGTGCCAGTGTTGAGGAGGTGGAGCTGGGGCAGTGTGTGATGGGCACGGGCTCAGAGCTGCCTGCTGAGTGCATCTTTGGGTGAAAGGTGCTGCAGAAGTGCAAATTACTACTCTTGTTAATGATGATGCCACCAGCTCACATCTAGCTGCTCTTCAATTAACTTCTTTTAAGGACTCTTAGCAGGTTGGAAGGACACAAATTTGCCCTGGCAGACCCTGTGCTGCTTTGACCCCCCTAAGGTCACACAATTACTGTTCTGGCATGGTCCTTAATTAGACTTTCCATAATTTTTTTCCCAGCACAATGGTGTGGCTCCTTGCTCTGTAACTCCCAGAATCTCCTTGGATCTGATAGGCTTTGACTGAGCCACTTTCCAGGTGCCAAGGTCAGTTGCTTCTTCTTTAGGAGAACTGGGATGTTGCAGGATCTCCTCTTGCTTCCTTCCTTCGTGCCAGGCTCCAATGGCATGGAGGTTTACCTCCTTCCTCCATGCCAGGCTCCCGTGCCAGGGAGGTTTACACCCTCCATGTAGGTGTTTACCTCCTTCCTCATGCCAGGCTCTGGAGCCATGGAGCCATGGACATCCTTCTGGCCAGCACCAGGAAGTGCCAGGCTGGCATGGTGCTCCTCTAAGTCAATGAAAGTTGACTCAGCCCCACGCTGGCTCCTTGACCCTTTGCCTTTCCTCACCACTTTTCTCTGCTCCTTGCCCCTGCAGCACGTTTGGGATGTTGCACTTTGCTCTTTGGTTTAGACAAAGCCCAGACCTGGCTCTGGGAAGCTGGAGGCAGAAGCCTGATCCTGCAGGGTCTGGCTGGTGTCCTGGAGCAAGCTGTGTTGTCCCTTGTCTCCAGTTCAGGCTTAGAGATTGCTTCTTGCCTTGCAGGTGACGCCTTCACCTCTCTGTTAAACAAACGTTTGCAGCATGAGAAATCCTCCTCCCCCACCACTGCTGCAGGGACAGAGGTGCTGGGCAGGATGACTCTGAGACTCCCTTCCTACCCCATGCAATCTGTCAGGCTGTGCTTGCTTCACACAGTGATTTTATTTCTTCTCTTCCCTGGAACCCTTCTCCAGGATGATCCCAGCACCCTGCTCCCCCTGTCCCAGGGTGGGAGCACTTCTTCCATCAGGGTTGGTTTGTGCCCCCTTTGCAGGAGCAGGTTGGCTCAACAAGGGCTTGGGGCTGATGGGATCTTAGCAGAGGGCTCTGTGCCTCAAATTTGGAGTTGGGGGATTGTCACCAGAGGAGCTTTGAGCTGAGGTCAAGCACTCACTGGGTAGATGCTGCTCCTGGCTGGCTGGCCCAAAATTCCTCCCTTCCTACTCACCCAGTGGCTATAAATAACAAACAACAACAGCTCCCAGCCTGGCAAGCTGTTTGGGGTTTTGTGGGGTGGGGTTTTTGGTGCTTTGTTTTGCTTTTTTTTGCCCTTAGGAAGTCACTTTTCATAGAAACCACTGTTTTTTTGGACCAGCTTCCTCTTTGTCCCAGAACTGAACTGTTTGTCCAGAGCGTTGCCCAGGTGAGCTGAAGGACACTGAGGCAAACACTTCCCAGATCTCTCCCAGGGAGTGCTCAGGAGCTCTGAACCTTTTTCCTCCTTTGCCCTCCCACCTTCTGCTCCTTTCCCTGAATATCACAGAACCTGGAAAGGCTTCAGTGCATGGATTTCAGCCTGAATCTACACAAAGCCATTAGGATTTTTCCCAGTTGAGCAAACTTTCAAACTAGAATTTCACTTCCCTCTTCTCCAGCCTACCTCTTGGGATTGGAAGGATTTGCTTCAGTGCTGTCTCTCCTGCACTTGAAACCACTTCATCAGGCTCTGAAGTACCCCTCCAGGAGGTCAGGCAGGCCTCTGGTGGGGCCAGGCAGCACGTGTGGGAAAAGCAGGAGAGGTTACACATTCCTTTCATCTGCATGAAACACATTAGGAAGCTCCCAGGCTAAATGCTGCTGCCAGGGGGATGTTGGTCCTGGTGAGTGCCTCACCAGCCTGGCTCTGTGTGTGTCTCCAGCCAGAATTATCTCCTCCCTGTCCAACCATTCCTGAGGGATCAAAGGGAGAGGGAAAGGGGGACAGGAAACTCTCCTGAGCATCTCCATGTCAGCAGGAGCTGTGATCCACAGGGTTGGGTTTGGATGCTCTTCAGGTTAGGAAGAGCTCAGGTGTGGATCCAGAATCATAGAATTGTTTGGGTTGGAAAACCCCAAAGATCATCCAGCCCAACCAGCAGCCCAAGCCCACCATGGCCCCAGGTGCCATGTTCCATTTCTGGAACACCTCAAGGGATGGGGACTCCACCACCTCCCTGGGCAGCCTGGGCCAATCCCTGGCCACTCTAGCAGCAAAGAAATTTTTCCTCATCTCCAACTTAAGCCTCCCCTGGCACCATTTTAGGCCATTTCCTCTCCTTCTATCACCTGAGACTAGGGAGAGGAGACCACCCCCCAGCTGGCTCCAAGCAGGCAGCCAGGCAGATGTCATCTATTGCTCAGCAAAGCTGAGCAGGAGCCATGGGACAACCTGGGTGGGTTTGACCTAAGAGTGTGGTTCTGGCTTTGCTTCTTCCCACATCCTCTGTCTTCCCAGCCTAGGGGTCTGGCCACCACAACCAGCTGCAGAGAAGGAAGCCCAGAGGTCCCTGTGAGGTGCTGTGGCCATGCTGCCTGCGGTGTGGCTGTGTTTGTGCTGCTGGAGAAGCTCTGCCTCATCCTGGCCAGATGCTCTCAGCAGCTGCTGACACTCTGCTGTTTCCTTTTGTTTGTCCAGCTTCTCAGGGTTAGCTCAGCCCTGCAAGCTCATCAGGAATGGAGCCTGCCTCCCACCAGAGCTCTCACACTGCTTCCCCTGATCACAACAGCTGGGGGGGTCCCAGGAGCTCCTGCAGACACTGGACAGGGAGCAGGTCCTTCCCACAGACAGGGAGGGAAAGAATCACAGATAGGGGTGGGAAGGGACCTCTGGAGCTCATCCAGTCCAACCCCTCTGCCAGAGATTTTCCACTCACTTTTGGCCCAACTTTTCCCCTGTCTCTGCCCCAGTGTGGCACCCAGCCCCCATGGCACCAAAGCTGGACCAGAGCCAGCTCCAACATCTCCCCTCTCTTCCTCCAAAGCCTTACAGAGCGCTGGGGGCTAGAGGGGACCTCTGGAGATCATCCAGTCCAACCTAGAGCAGGTTGCACAGGATGGCATCCAAAGGGGTTTGGAGTGGAGACTCCACAACCTCTCTGGGCAGCCTGGTCCAAGGGCTCCACTGCCCTCAAAGTAAACTTTCTCCTCATGTTCAGATGGAACTTTTCCACTGCCCCTTCTCCTGTCCCTGGGCACCTCTGAGGAAAGCCTGGCCCCATCCTCCTGACATCCACCCTTTAAGTGTTGATCAGCACTGATCAGATCCTCTCTCAGTCTTCTCCAGGCTCAAAAGCCCCAAGTCACTCCCAGCACAGATGTCCAAATCCCTTCAGCATCTTCATTGCCCTTTCCTGTGCATTTGGAACATTTTTCCTTGCAGGACTGTTGGAAAATGCTTCAAGCAAAGAAACCCTTCCAGCTTCTTTACCTCTTTCCTCTCCTCCCTTCTTTCTCAGCTCCCACCATGCTTGGTGGACTTTGGAGCTTGGTTGATGTCTTGGGACCTTTACAACAGGTGGGTTTGGACTTTGTGAATGAGAAGAGTCAGAGGACCTGAGCTGTGTGCATCTCCCAGGCTTGGCAACCAGCAGGCACAGAAGGTAGTTCCCTGGCTATCAGCTTTCCCAATCTTCCATACCTTAGGGCAGTGCTGTGATTTGTTGCAGCCTGGCTGATTATTTTCAGTGCTTCATTATCTCTGTGCTCATGAGCACAGCCTGGCAGGCACTCTCCCTCTGCCCTGTTCACCTCCATTTCTCCCTCATGGTTCACCAAAGCTGGAGCAGAGGCCTGGAGTCTCACCCCAGGCTGTTTCTCTGTCATCTGATGAGTGTTTGCCCTAGTCAGGAAGGAGCTGGGGTGCTGCTGTTAGGGGGTGCCCCCTGGAGTGGGGTGGATGCCCCATCCTGAGGGCTGCCTCAGCTCTCCTTAGGGCTTCAGCTGCGTTTTGCCTCGGGCTTGTGGCTGGGTTTAAACCCAACAGCTTTAGATCAAGCCTGGTCTTGTTCTGGGGTAATAGCAGGGGAGGGGAAAAGGCAATCCCTGCTCTGGTGGCAGCAGGGAGTGGGGACCCTGTCTGTCCATCTGTGCTGTCAGGGGTGATGCTCCTTCCTTGGGTGCCTTTTGCCAGGCTTCTTTGAGAGCCACTGCATGCCCAGTGCATGAGCATTTCCCTCTGCCTTCCCACCCCATTTCCCTCTGCCTTCCCACCCCATTTCCCTCTGCTTTCCCACCCCCATTTCCCTCTACCTTCCCACCCCCATTTCCTCTGCATTTCCTTCTGGGTGGGAAGGTTCCTGTGCAGTTTCCAGACCCAGCAGAGAGCTGTGGGGCAGGAGGCTTTGTGCTAATCAGGTCCAGCTGCCCCCAGTCCTGCCCCAGGCTCAGGCTGTGACCCTGAGGGCAGACCCAGCTCTCCCCCATCTCACTCTCAGGAGCTGTCCATGAGGGGGGGTCAGCTCCAGCTGAATGCTCCCCATGGATGTGCAGCAGCAGGGAATCAAGGCTGTGTCAAGCAGGGAAGAGTCAGCTTGCACAAATTTCTTTCCTGTCTATTTTTACGTCTCATCTGGCCAGCTTGTTCCAGTGGGAGTTAATTTAATTGCCACCTTCTTCCCTGCATGGCTGTGGTTGTGTGAGAGACCTCTTGCTGTGCAGGGTAATTATATGTGTGAAGTGGAGAGGGCAAAAATGAGCCTTGTCTCAGTGGTCAGTGGCCATGCTTAGGGCCAGCTCATGCTGCTGCTTTCTTGCAGTGCTCAGGATCTAAACAGACCACCCTTGTCCTCAGCCCCTTGGGAACAGGCATGATTGAGGGCAAGGGATGTGATGGAGGCAGCACAGGGCAGCCATGGCTGAAGCAGGGAGCAGCTGGAGCTCTCCCCATGCACAGGGCAGCCCTCTCCCACTGCAGCTCCTGATCTTCCTGCTCTTTTTTCCCCAGTGTGAATCAGCTGAGGGACCTGAGGTTGTTCAGTCTGGGGGAGGCTGAGGGGAGACCTCCTTGCTCTCTACAACTCCCTGAAAGGAGGCTGGAGCCAGCTGGGGGTTGGGCTCTTCTCAGGTGATAGAAGGAGAGGTAATGGCTGAAATTGTGCCAGGGGAGGCTTAGGTTGGAGGTGAGGAAAAATTTCTTTGCTGCAGGAGTGGTCAGGGATTGGCCCAGGCTGCCCAGGGAGGTGGTGGAGTCCCCATCCCTGGAGGTGTTCAAGAAAGGTGTGGCCATGGCACCTGGGGACAGGGTTTGGTGGCCAAGTTGGGGTTGGGTTGCTGGTTGGACTGGATGATCTTTGGGGTCTTTTCCAACCAAAACCCTTCCATGATTTTTAAGCCCTGAGCACGCTCTGGGCATCTCCCAGCAGAACCCAGAGCAGGTCCCTGGCTATGCCAATGCCCAGCAACTCAGATCCCTTCCTGGGATGTGGGGAGCTGCACCCTTGATGCTGTGACTCAGAGCTTCATCCCAAGCCCCCAACCATCAGGGTTTTCATGTCTGGCTTCAACAGGTTTTGATCAGGTGCTGACTGAGCTCTACAGGTCTGAGTCAGGCTGGTCCAGGCTGGGACATGACAGAGGCTGTGGATGCAGCAGGATGTGGTTATTATTCACCTATAGACCACACCTATGCACAAACACCTATAGGCAGCTGGCAGCCTGCTCTCCCCTCCCTGTTTTGCCCTGGGCTTTCCAGGGGCATGGGAATGAGTTTTCTCCTCCCTGGGGCTCACGTGCTCCTGCTCCATTTGGGATTTGGAGCCAGCTTCGCTGTGTGAGATTCATTTCCAGCTGCTGAATTTCCCTTGTTGAGCCCCAAAATCGTCTTGCCTGCAGGAGCTGCAAGCAAGGCTCTGCACTGGGATGAGCTTTCCCTCCCAGCAAACCCCCAGTGGCAGGAACCCTGCTTCTCCAGGCTGGATCAGCACCCAGGGGAGGGCAGGAGGGATGGTCCTGAGGCAGGGAGATGAGCTGGAGGGGGTATCAGAGCTGGGAAATGAGCTGGGAGGGGTATCAGAGCTGGGAGATGAGCTGNAGGTATGCCTAGAGTCCAGACCACATGAATTCTCTGAAGTAACTCCCATCTAAGACTCAGATAAAGGAGAAATGTACTTACTACAGCACAGAGGAAAGCCAAATACCTCAAATCATCAACTGTAATCAAATTGGGGAGGGGGTATCACAGTGGGGGGCTGAGCAAGCATTGCTCCAGGCTGGTTGCAGCCCCTCTGCAGTGTGTCCAGGCTCCTGCTGACCCCAGGGTGCAGATGGGATCCTCCAGCTCCTCTTGTTGCAGTCCCTATAATTATGTGTGAGGTCTGCCTGCCTGCCCCTCCAGCTCCTGCTTGTAGGACCTTTTGTTATATTAAGTATAATGAAGTGGCCAAGGCCTCTCTTTCCCCCCACCCCCAGCCCTTGCCCTCCTGTGTGTAGGACCTCTGGTTACAGCCAGGGCAATTATGGCTCTTTGGGCTGCCTCCCTTCTCCCAGGCTATAATTTAGTTTTATATAAAGTGCAGCCAGCCCCTGTTGTGCAAGCAGCTGCTATTCTGAGTGCTGGGGAGAGGGATGGGAGGGCGAGGAGGGGGCTGGCAGTGGGTGGAGGAGCTTGGTCCCACGGTGAGCACCCCACAGACCCCCAGACCCCCTGCTATTGGGGGGCAGCTGGCCCCTAGCCTGCAATGCTGGCTCTGCAGGAGGTGGTTGTACCTTCCCCTCGCTGGCTTTCTGCAAGGGGGGTTCTGATTTGGGGGCTCTGTCCACGAGGAATCACACAGCTCTTGTTTGGGGTCTTGCTTGGCCCATCAGGGGGGTCTCGCAGGGGGCTGCTCCTGTCCCGGAGCAAGCAGGAGCAGGAGGGGAGGTGGCTGCCAGCTCCTGCAGGGCAGACAGTGGCTCTTTCATGGGAAGGGGGGATGAAAAATGCAGTTTGAGCCGCGGAGTGTAACCAGATCCGCTGGCTTTGTGGAGAAGGAATGCGGGACCGCAGGAGGGGTTTTGGGGAGGGTGCTGCGGAAGCGCTGGCGCTGCCGCGGGGTGAGGGGCTGCGGAGCGATGGAGCCCCAATGGCCACCCCCAGCAGCCCCAAATCCCTCGCAGTGCCCCAGCTCCAGGCTGCAAAAGCAGCAGGAGCAGCTGCCTCTGGCTCATGCCCAAAGTCAAGAGTCCCAGAGCACCGCCGGTGCCGTTTGCCGCGGCTGGGGCTGTGCCTGGGGGGCTGTGGGGCTGGGTGACTGCGGGAAGGGTCTCTGCCCATGGCATGGTGCACCCCAAGGTGCTCAGCTCCAACCCTGTTTCTCTTGCAGGGGTGGGTGAGACCTCACGGCCGTCACTAAGGCCAACACCAGCGGTAGAGCCCCGGCCAGACACTGGCCCTGCTCCTGGCCCCTCGGCACCAAAGGAGAAGCCCCTGGAAGATGATGAGCCCCAAAAAGTCGTGACAAAGGGCCCCCAGGCTGAGCTCGCAGGTGCTCCCGAAGCTGTGACATGTGAGTGTTCCCTTCTGTGGTGACACAAGGGGCTCTGGGTGCCCCTGCTTGGGGCTGCTGCCATCTAATCGTTAAAAAGGGGGCAGCTCTGGTGGGAACCTCTCTCCTCCTCACTCTGCTCTTCCCCACATCACAGCAGAAGGCTTTAAGCAAGTGTGAGTCACCAGGAGCTGGGGAAAGTGATGGGTGACATCCACAGCATCACCCAGGTGTCTCTCGATGCCCCTGGCCTCGGGACTGGCTGGCGGCAGGGGAGGAGGAGGAGGCAGAGGGGAAGGAGGAGGAGGGTTGGGTAACTGGAGGAACTCTCAGTCATATTGGGGCCATGCTGCTATGCCATGGTGGGAAGCAGGACCAATTCCTGGGGAAGGAGCCAGCTGCTGTGTGGAGCATCTCCCAAAGCCCTGGTGGGCAGCATGGGCTCCGTGCTGCTGCTCACAGTGCAGCAGCCTGCGCTGGGGCAAAGGGAGAAGGCTCCCACTGGGACAGCTCTTGCCTTGGTGTATCCAGGGCAAGGGTGAGGGTGGTGCAGAGCCTGAGCAGGGGATGGGGCAGGCTGTCTGCACTGCAGAGCTGGTTTGCTGGAGGCAGTGGTGAGGCCAGGCAGCACCTCCCCGTTTCTGCTGCTGCGGACCTGCTGGTCCCAATGCCATGAGAATTTCTGGGGTGGGGTAGGAGCAGAGGTGGGGGCTGGGCTGCCCTTGCTCCATTTCCCATGGCAGAGGCAGAGAGCAGAGCTGGCAGAGGTGGGAGACTGGGGGCCAGGCTCTCCTGGACTCACACCGTCTGTCCCTCTTTCCCTGGCCCCCAGCCTGCAGCCCAGGGGTTTGCTCCCAGGCTGCCCCTCACGCATGCAGCCATTCCCCTTGTGCGGGGTGTGAGCACGCAGCTTTCCCTTCCAAGGGCTTAAAGGGGATGGATGCTTCCCGGCAGGGAGGGTGGGAATGAGGTTGCAAACTTGGAGGAGCAGGGTGGGAAGGGGAGGGGAGGCTCTGGGTGCTCCTGACGGCGTACGTGGAGCGAGCAGGGCTCACGTTTCCTCGAGCAGAGCTCCAGCCCTTGCAAAAGCATCTGGGAGCTGGGCTGGCTGCCCACAGACATTCTGCACCTCTGAGTCACGCTGCAGCCTGCTGCACCCTGCACGGTGTGGCCCCAAGCAGCCCCCTCCCCAGCCCCCTCCCACCTAGGGCAGCCACCCCATGGGGATGCAGCCATGGGGGAGCCTGAGCTGAGTCAGCACCGAAGCTGTGCCAGGAGAGCATCAGCTTAGGAGTGAGACACAAAGTGAGCACCCAGGAGGTTTTTGGTCATGGAAGAGCCTTTGGCAGTCACTTTTCTCCAAAGCTTTGATGCCATGGAGGCCATGGGGTGGGCTGGGCTCCCCCTGATAGCAGGGAGGGTTACACACTGCCCCACCTAAGCCTGGGGTTGAAGATGTAAGGATGGGGAGACCCTGGCACAGGTTGCCCAGGGAGGTTGTGGATGTCCCCTCCCTGAAGGTATTCAAGGCCAGGTTGGATGAGGCCCTGAGCAACCTGGGCTGGTGGGAGGTGTCCCTGCCCATGGCAGGGGCTTGGAACTGGATGATTTTTAAGATCCTTTCCAACCCAGACTCTTCTATGTCTCTTCTAGCAGAGCTTTGAGCTCCCATGAGCTGAAAGCTCTCCTGAAAACTGGAAGCTATTTTTCCTGACTTAGAGGGGGGATTGCTGGCTGCTCTCACTGGAGCCAGAGCCTGATTCTGATTTACAAACAGTTTAATCTGAGGAATGCAGTGAAAAGGAGAATGCCAAAGCCAGCACACTGCATGCTCTGCATCCCCAGAGCAACCCAGTGCTGGAAGCTGCAGAGTTGGACACTGCTGGGCTGGGCTGCTCTGTGTGTCCCTGTGGGCTCAGTCTCTGCCTGCCATGGCTCTGGGCAACCCCTGGGCACTGTGGTCACCCTCCAGCTTGGTGCTACTTGGTGCCAGCTTGGTGCTGGTTGAGCACACTGGAGAAGCCAACACTCCAGGAGTGGGATTTTACGGGGACACACATCCCATGTTATCCAAGACCTGTTTTCCATTGCTCCTTGCTGCCCTTCTCCCACCCCTCCTGCTTCCAGCCTGCTTTTCCCACTCAGGTGCAGTTATTTGAAGTTCTCTTCCCAGTGGCAGTGTCACTCCAGCACCCACTTCAACCTCCCTCCACCTCTCAGCCCAGCTGGGCACCGAGGCCCTGCACTTCTGTTTTCCATCTATTTTATTTTCACTGGCAGGGGTGGGTGCAGGACAGAGACTGTCTGTGCCCCCCTCCACCCTGGCTGTCTCCCCATGCCCATGGCCACCCCACACAGAAAGCAGCTCCTGTTCCCCAGCAGTCAGAGCTGCCTTTGCCCTCGAGCCTCTCTCCTGAATCATTCCTTGTTTACTGCCACGGGAGAGGAAAAGCAAAGTTTGGCCAAAGCACCATCAGGCAGGACTTTATTTGTGGCTTTGATTGGTGTTGCTGTGGGGTGGGTGGATCTCAAACCCCCTCCCCTGGGCTGGGTTCCCAGTGCCCACCACAGCAGGAGCGAAGGGGCTGAGCTGTGCTGCTGGCTCGGGCAGCATCCCAGCAGAGCACAGGGCCACAGACCTCTCTCAGGGCTGGAGGGAGGCACAGACAGAGCAGATGGTGACCTCCCTCCTCCTCCTGCAGAGAAGTTCAGCCAGAGGCTGGGGAGACCTTTAATTGATTGCTGCAGTCCTGGGGAGATGAGCAGCCTGGGCTCTGAGGTGGAGCTTCAGCTCTGACTGCACGGAGGGCAATGGCTTGGCCAGGAGCTGTGCCCAGGGCTCATGGCATCATGGCTTGGCCAGGGAGGTGGCTCTCAGCTGGAAGCAGCCACAGGCTGCCTGGCATGAGGTGAATGTGCCTTGCTGTGTCTCTGTGCCCACTCCAGGATGGATTCATCCCTCCTGCCAGTTCCAGCAGCCCTGGGACCCCAGGAGACCTCCTCCTCCATGTGCTCTGCTGGGTGTCTGCATGGTGCCAGGGGACTGGGCACTCCAGGGCTGGCTCAGGGGAGTTAACTTTTGTTCTTACCCCACAGGCCAGCCCCAGGTGCGAGCAGCCCCCCAGGCCCCCAGCCCCTGCACCCACCTGCTGCAGAATGGGGCTGGGCGTGGGGTGACCCCAGGGGGTGCCAACAGGGAGGCAGGGAACGGAGTCCTCCGTGCCCTCCCCAGCAGCCAGAAGCCTCACCGGAAGCTACAGTCTCACCACTCCATCAACAGCCAGAGCAGCAAGAAGAGTAAAGGCAGCTCCAAGTCGGCCTCCTCCCACATCCCTATTGAGGCACAAGAAGGTATTGGCTCTCCAGGGGTGGAGGGTCCCTTTCCAGCCATTTTCCTCCAGTCCCCCATCCCTTGGGATGTCTCTTGTAGCATCCTTGCAGCCCACTGGGACCCTCAGACCTGGGCATCAGCTGAGCTCCCCTCCTGGCACCTTCTGCAAGGCAGGTGCTGAGTGAGGTCATCTCAGGTCCTCCAAGATGGGTTTCTCTTGGGGTCTCAGCATGTCCCTGGGTGTTGAGGGAGGCCCCTGGAGCAGTGCCTGGCTTCCTGCCCCTCTTCCCATCCCTTCCATTAAGGCCTGAGGGAGGATTTCCACCCTTCCCACAGAATCCCAGTGTGGTAGATGTTGGAAGGGACCTCTGGAGATCATTGAGTCTAACCCCTCTGCCAGAGCAGGATCTGCCAGGGCAGGTCACACAGGAACACACCCAGATGGGTCTGGGACGTCCCCAAGAGAAGGAGGCTCCACAGCCTCTCCTGGGGCTGAGCATCCAGGTGCTGCCTCACCCCCCAGGCTTGTCCCTTCTGCCCACCCTCTGCCCACCCTCTGGCTGTTCCTCTGCAGACTGCTGTGTCCACTGCATCCTCTCCTGCCTCTTCTGCGAGTTCCTGACCCTCTGCAACATCGTCCTGGACTGCGCCACCTGCGGCTCCTGCACCTCGGAGGATTCCTGCATCTGCTGCTGCTGCTGCAACTCCGGGGAGTGCGCAGACTGCGACCTGCCCTGCGACATGGACTGCGGCATCATCGACGCCTGCTGCGAGTCTGCCGACTGCCTGGAGATCTGCATGGAGTGCTGTGGGCTCTGCTTCTCCTCCTGAGGGCTGCACGCAGCAGGGGGCACCCAGAGCAGGACCCCCCGCCCCCCGCTCTGCCGTCGTCTGCTCCGTCCCTGAGCTGGTGTGGACTGAGCCTGGTGAAGGAGGAGAGCAGAATCCTCCCCCCCTGCAAACCTCAGCGGGGCTCTGGTGCTGCCTGGGGAAGAGTGAAGCCATAGGGCTCTGGGGAGTCTGGGGATAGCTGGTGGCTCATCAGGTGCCCCATCAGGTGCCCCACCAGGCTCTACCTCTTCCCCACACTGAGCTGCTTCACCAAGGACCGTGGGAGCCTCCTGCCACCTGAGCCGAGAGCAGGAGCACCCACCCCGGGCACTGCAGAGCCCACAGGTGCCACCCTGGTGCTGGGGACAGCCTAGTCCTGCTGCCACCACCTGGGGCTGCTGCCCCAGGACAGTGCTCTGCTTTGTGCAGGGCGTGGCACAGAGCATCCACTCCCAAAGGCCAACTCCAACGCTGGGCACAGCACAGAGCCTTGCTGGACACTAGGTGATGCCAAAGCCTTTAGCCAGGCTGCAGGGTGCTGTGCTGTGGGACACATCCTGCCAGCCCCTTCCCTTCCTGCATGCTGAGACCTGCAGCCAAGTGCCATATACACAGCCTGCTCCCCTCCCTGCCTCTCTGACCAGGAAGAAGCTTTTCCTTCGCTGGTCCCAGCAGCAGGGTTGCAGCCAGGGCAGCTGGGAGCTGTGCCAAGCTGCTTCTGACCCCTGTGTGCCTCAGGGGTGCTGGGGCAGGGTGGCTTGGTTGGTGCCAAATGACCCCCAGTAGTTCTTAGCCTTATCCCAGCAGCCCAGGGCCAGGGCTTGTGGCCTGGTGGGGGTGGGAAGCACCCAGCTGAAGGGCTGGGGTGACTGGGAGGGAAGAGCCCCAGGAGTTGTTTTGTCCCTTTTGTTTGTCACTGTAAATAAAGGTCTGCCTTCAGTTCTGACCCCCAGTCCCCTCACCTGCTCCACAGGGCACTCCCAGGGGAAGCTGCTTGCAGCCATGCCATGTCCCCTGTCTCCACAGGCACAGGTTGGCATGGAGGCTGCAGGATTCCTTTGGTCTTGGGGCCGTGGCACAGCTCAGTAACAGCCCCAGGGTGCTTCTGCTTTGCTCCTTGTGCCAGGAAGGGAAATACAAGAGGGCTCCTTCTCCTTTGCCCCAGGTCCTGGTGTGCTGCAGCCTGGCACCAGCTCCTGCACCCATGGGACCAGCTCTGGCATCAGCTCCTGCAGCCATGGGAGAAACCTTGGCACCAGCTCCTGCAGCCGTAGGACAAATCCTGGCATCGGCTCCCTCAGCTATGGGACAAACCCTGGCCCCACTGCAGCACATTCCCTGCTGGGGACCTGCAGTGTGACCCAGGAGCTGCTTCCTCTGCTGCAGGGACACAACCTCCCTGCAGGAGAAAATTGAGTGAGACAAATTCCTGGCTGCAGGGCTGGGGTGGGCACCAGCTGCCCAGGCTTGGTACATGGCTGTGGGAGCTGGCAGCTCTCTGAATTTGGGTGGCCTGAGTGCTGCTTTTGCCACCTACCACCTCCCAGCCCTGCTGTGGCAGCACCAACTGCTGCCTGCTGGGCTGTGCCAGGCTGCACTGTGCCATGCCAGGAAGGGACATCGCTGGAGTCCTGCTGCCCATCAGGGGCTCTGCTGCCCCTGCCTGGGCTGAAGAGGAATGAGGAAGGAGCAGGACTGAAGCTGGAGGCCAAATGGGTCAGTTGGTCACAGTGACAGAGCTGGGCTGGGATCTGGGCTGCCTGCCCTCGGGCGCTGCCGCTCAGCCCTGATCCTATTTTTAGTGGTGAGCTGAAGGCAGCCGGAGCCCAGCAAGTGCGTGGAGGGGAAGAGGATGCTCTGGGCAGCCTTCCTCCTCCCCATGCACCACGGGGAGGACTTGGGGTGGTGGATCAGAGCTTTTGGCCCTCTGGTACAGCCTCTGGCTGAGCCCTGGAGCAGGGGGTGGGGGGGTTAGTGGGGTGCATGTGGCTGCCCACCCCAGGGTGGATGGGACTGGGGCCTCATCCTGCACTCGGTGGGAGCTTTTTCACAGGCTGTGGCTGAGGCTCAGCTCCAAACTGTTTTTATCCTTGGTGAGGAGGGCTGGAGGAGCTGACCTTCCCCAGCCTGGCCTCACTTGTGGTGTTAATTAGGGAGGCTGGAGCTGGCAGAGCTGCTCTCCTCACACCAGTGCTGCCAGAGCTGCTTAATGGGGAACAGATTCTCCCAGGGTGGGAGGGTCCTGTGGGCTGGGCCTGCCGTGCATGCCTCTGTCCTGGTGTGGGATGAGGATGACACCCACACAAGCACTCATTCTGCTGCTCCCACTTTGCTCCAGCATCCAAAGCTCTTTGAATGCTGCTCCCAAGGGACCAGATCCCCCCTCAGCAGCTTTATCCACCCACCAGGGGCAAGGTGGGGTGGGGAGGTGGGGAGCAGAGCTGGGCTCTTCCCCAGTGTGATGCAGTGCTGGCTGTGTGTGATGCTCACGCCTGCAGATGTGCTGCCTCCAAAAAATGCAAACAAAATAGCAGCTGCCAGTGCTGAGCTACCCAAAAACGCTGCTCAGCCCTGCAGAGTGATGCTCAGCAAACCCTCAGAGAGGTTCCACCTTCTCCAGCAGCTGCTCAGGGCTGGACATTGCAAGAGGAAAATTCAGGGTTCTTTTTTCAGCCCTTACCCCAAGCCTGGGGCACATTCACTGCCCTGAGCAGTGCTGGATGCTATGGGGGCTCCTGGAAATCAGAAGGATGGTTCTGGGCTTTGGGAATGACAGAGCAGTGCAGGGAATGGCAGAGCAGACCAAGCCAAGTCCCTGGAAAGGGCTTGAAAAGCCAAGTTCAAGCCTTCCCCTGGCTGCAGGCTGATGCTGGTTGTCCACTCTGCAGAGCAGTAGGCAAGGCAGGAGTTAAACTCTCCTGCCTGGGAATTAATTAGCACCAGATGTGCTCGGGTTTAACTAATTACTTTCCTGCCAGCACTTGGTTTTCACATTCCCCTTGGAAGCCTCTAGGAGCTGGGAGCCAGCCATGGCTGCTGGCCCTGTGGGCTGGGCTGTGCTGGGCATCCTGGGCTTGCCCACCCTCCTTCCCCAGCCCCTCACCTGGGTTCCCCAGGGAAGCAATTCAACAAACCAGGCTAAAATTCACCACATGCCCAGCTGCCCCAACCGGTACTGCTCTGCTGCTGCCCCTCGAGCTGTTCAGTGGCAGGGCCCTGTAGGAGTGACCACATTCTGCCTCCCTGGGATGGGCTGTGTGTGGTCCCACATGGTGATTCATTATTGGGTGTATTAATGATGGGAGCTTATTGTCTAATTGCTAATAGGCTGCCAGGGCCACATGAAGTCTGTGTCCACTCTCAGCCTGCCCAGAGATGCAGCCAGTGAGATGTACAACAGGAGGCTTGGAAACTATGCAGGAGAGGTGGCAGGTAGGTGAGATCCCTTCTGCTTTGGGGTTGTCTTTTCCTGTTGCTGGGAGGTTTTTGGGTATCCACCTTCCCCATGTGCTGGAGGTGTTGGAGTGGGGCCACAACAATGAGCTGAGGGCTGGAAACCCTCTGCTGTGAGGCCAGGCTGAGAGAGTTGGGCTTGGTCAGCCTGGAAAAGAAGGCTCCAGGGTACCTTCTGTTGGCCTTTCAGTGCTTCAAGGAGCTGATAGGAAAGCTGAGGACAGATTTTGGCAGGGCCTGTGGTGACAGGGCAAGGGGGGGATGGGATGGTTTGACACTAAAAGTGGGAGATGAGAGTGGAGAGAAGGGAGAAATGTTTGACACTGAGGGTGGGGAGAGCCTGGCCCAGGTTGCCCAGAGAGCTGGGAGCTGCCCCAGCTGGGAGCTGCCTGGAACTATTCCAGGCCAGGTTGTTTGGGGCTCTGGGCAACCTGCTCTGGTTGCAAATGTCCCTGCTGACTGCAGGGGGTTGGACTTGGTGAGCTTTAAAGGTCCTTCCCACCCAAATCCATGATTCTGTGATTCTGTGCTGTGATTCTGGGGTTGAGCCCCACATCCAGGCAGCTTGGACCTACCTCTGCTCCAGCAGTGGGGGACTGCTTTCAACAGCCTGAGCTATTTCTGTCCACAATCACAATCAATAAAGCAAGAGGAAAGGTTTTTCTTTTCCACTCTAAATGCTTTCCTCATCCTGCTTCCCCCCAGTTCACACAGCAGGCTGGGGCACACTCCAGCAAGGAGGCCCAGAGCCATCTCCTCCTCCTCC
>VXBD01002579.1:184918-195976 GCA_013399975.1 Indicator maculatus | reverse complement strand
CCTCCTCCTCCTCCTCCTCCTCCCTGGTGATGCTCTCCCCTGCCCCTGCTCCTGCTCCTACCCCTGCTCCTGCCCCATCCCATGCAACCCCAACGGTGCCTTCCAACTCCCTGCAGCCCTCGGGGCAGGTTTTGCTGGAGGATGAGGAGGGAGAAGGCATCTCCCATGTGCGTGCCTGCACACACACTCACTCACACTCACACAGAGGCAAGAAAACACTTTCAGAGCCAAAGGGAAAAAACTAAAAGTAGGTCTTTGGAAGGCAGAGCAGCTCTTGTAATCCCAGGTTCTGCTGCGCTGCCTCTGCACGCCGCGGCCGCGGGGGGAAGGGGCCGAGGGGAGACGACTGCAGTCTATTAAACTTCCTTTGAGACCCTGCCAGACTGACAACAGCTGGAAGGAATTAGCAGTTTGGGTCCACCAGCTCCTCTCCTCGCTTTCACCCTTCCCCAGAAAACCCAGCTTGAGGCCACAGGCTCGGCAGCATCACTTTTTCCCACTCCTTGGCATCCAGCAGGACCTGGTTGGAGCTGATTCCCGCTTTGATCCTGAATCTGCCAGAAACGTGAGCGTCTGCCGCAGGAAGAGTCCTGCTCCGTGCGCTGCCACAGCCACCCTGCTGGGGGTTGATTATTTTGTGTCCTAGAGGATTGGGACCAAGGTCACAACGGCACTTTGAGGTGGCTTCAAGCCATCTCACACCTCCCAGCTTCCTGCAGAGGACACAACGCTGTCAAGGAAGGAAATAAATGCCCTAGCTGCCAGCTGCTGCTGCTCCGGGCAGCACAGATGCCCTGCAAGATGCAGGAGAGAATTGCTGGCCGGTGAAACGCCACCAGCTGCCAGGAAACCTGTGCCTGCTGTCACTCTGGGGTGTCCTCATGCTGGCAGCAGCCTCGGAGCTGCCTGTGCCCTGATTATGGGAACCTGCACTTCACCGAGGGGGTGGCTGCAGCCTGGCACCCTGATCCCTTCGCTCCATGCTGCAGGAGCTCGGCAGGAGCTGGGGGGGCGGGGAGCAGGGTGGGTTAGCTCCGTGCTGCTGTCACCAGCAGAGTTTACACAGACGGCTCTGGTGTCTCCGGGGGTGCAGGAGCTGTCTGAGCTCGGCGATAGCTGCAGCAGCACGGAATTGGCAAACGCTGGAGGGTTTGGCTGCCAGACGGCAAACTGCCCGGCAGCGCCGGCTCCTCCAGCCAGCCTCCGAGGCTGGGACCCACGCAGAGACCTTCTGCCTTGCTACCAAGTTGGAGCATGAAAACGCAGCGAGGCTGATGTTAACCCTGTCCTGGGTGCCTGGGGAGAAGCTGACCAACCTGGGGACCTCTTATGTGCTGCCAGAGAGCTGGGCAAGGAGGGCAGGGAGGGCTTTGTCCCCAAAGACACACTGAGGCCCTGAGGGACAAAGTCAGGGTGCTCAGCACCGGTGGGCCCATGGCTCCGGGGCCACATCCTCATGGAATTGTTTGTTGGCAAAACCCTTTAAGCTCATCCAGCCCAACGATTCTCTGACTCTACCAAGGCTGGGGCTAACCCATGGCCCTCAGCACCACATCTCTGCAGCTTTGAAACACCTCCAGGGATGGGGATTCAACCACCTCCCTGGGCAGCTCCTCCTGAACTCCACGCTGGATGCTGGGGTCCCTGTGCGTGTGCAGAGCAGGGACCTGGACCAGGAGACTTTGCTAATAAAACCTGAGTGACTTTATTTATGCCTGAGTAACATTTCTCATCCCTCCAACACCCTAACACACACCTCACACACAGCTCATTTCATCTCTGGGCCCCCTCAGCTCAGCCATCTCCTTGTCCTGCTAGCAAAAGCTGCAGGCACTGCACGAATGGCTTTTGAGGGTCACCTCACCTCTCCTGGCCATGTGGTGCCAAGGGCTGGTGCATGATGCCAGGGGCTGCTGTGGGATGCTAAATGCCTGGAGCATGATTCTGAGAGTTGGAGCATGGTGCTGATGGCCAGTGTGTGATACCAAGTCCTGCTGCATGGTGCCAAGGGCAGGAGCGTGATGCCAAGGGCTGGAACATGATGCTAAGGGTCAGTACATGCTGAGGGCTGGTGAGGATGCCAAGAGTCAGTACATGATGCTGAGGGCTGATGAGTGATACCAGCGGTTGATGCATGATGCCAAGGGCTGGAGCACAATGCTGAGGGCTGGTGCATGATGCTGAGGGCTGCTGAGTGATGCCAAGAGTTGGTGTGCAATGCCAGGGGCTGGTGTGCAGTGCCAGGGGCCGGTGGGCAGTGCCAAGGCAGCAGGCTGCAGGGAGATACCTGCCTGCAGAGCAAGCAGAGCCTTTTCCACAGGGCTCAGGAAGAGGTGCCTCATAAACCCAAATAGTGATTTCCTGCTGCAGTTGGTGGGAGTTGTTTTCTTTCAAAATGCAGCTGAAATTGGAGAGGAGATGGAGTTAGCTTAAATACCTGGGAGCTGAGGAGGCTGCTGTGTGTGAGACAGCACCAGCAGCCAACACACACACACACACACACACACACGTGTGCCAGGGGTGCCAAGGTTTGCAAGCCATTAACAGGAATATTTGGGGAACGGGGAAAAAAAATCAAGCCTACCTCTAGCCCCTCACAGGACCCAGGCTGAGCTGCCCCAGTGAGTTACAGAGTGGAAGAAGTGGCACCATTTTGCTTTTCAAGACCAAAGGGCTGGTCCCTGCCGAGGAGGGAAAGCTGGCACCCGTTCCACCCCACGGGCGAGAGGGCACCCAGCCCCCACCCCCCCCCGCGGTAACTCAGCCCTGTTTACACACTGCCCTTCACATGGGGCCCCTGCTCACACCCCCCCCTGCTTCCCCTTCTGCACAGATGTGGTGGTGCCATGTGGTGGTGACCCCAGCCCTGCTGTTTCCTCTGCATATCTGTATTTGTGTTCCTGGCTGTGGGAGCGACAGAGCCTGCCCTGTGCTGGGCAGGCTGTGTGTGAGTGTGGGCAGCACAGGAGCACAGAGCACTGGGCCTGGAAAAGATCTGTAAGAGCATTGAGGCCAAGCATTAGCTGACCCTAGCAAGGCTGGTGCTAAAAACCACAGCCCTCACACCACATCAGCTCTGTGTGAATATGCATAAATCCAGACACACATCCAGATACCTGGAGACATTCCAGGTCCAACCTGCTGGGGCCCTGGCATGGTGGCTTGGCCACGGGGGTGGCTCTCAGCTGCAAGCAGCCACAGGCTCTTCTCTTCCCTGCCTGGCACAAGGTGCCTGGCACATGCCTTGCTGTGTCTCTGTGCCCACTCCAGGTGACTTCAATGGATTCATCTCTCTTGCCCAGTCCTGCAGGACTGGGACCCCAGGAGACCTACTCCTCCATGCCCTCTGATGAGTTTAGGTGGTTGCAGAACCTCTTTCATGACAAGTCTTGGTTTATTGCTTTTCCCCCCTCTCTTTCTTTGTTTCTTTTCCTCCAGCCTTCTTCCTGTGTAGCAACAGGGCAAGGGGCAGTGGTCTGAAGCTAGAGCAGGGGACATCAGGAGGAATGAGGGGGGTGAGACACTGGAACAGGCTGCCCAGGGATGTGGTTCAGGCCCTGTCCCTGGTGATACTCAAGGTCAAACCTCATGGGGCCCTGAGCAAGCTGATCTAGTTGGAGATGTCTGCTTCAATGAAGGAAACCCCAGAGCCTGCCCCAGTGCTGCCAGTCTGCTTGTGCACAGCGTGCTCCTGAGCCAGGAAGCTGCTCTCCCCTTGCTGCACATCACCAGGGCAGCAAAGCTTCTTGGCAATGCCTTCCAGATGTTGCAAGCAACCGGATCCCTCCTGCAGCCCCAAGTTGCTGGGGCACACAAGCCTTGGGCATGGCTCCCCAGGTCCTTTTGCAGCCCAAAAGTCACCCTCAGCAAGGACATTTGGGCTTTTGGGGCAGCCCAGCAGCTGCTGGACCACAGCCTTTTGTGTCCACACCAGAACCTTTCCACACCGGGCTGCCCAAGGTGTGAACGAAGTTCTTTGGATGCTTCCACTCGGCTGGTCTCAAATTGCAGGGATTTAAGGCAATTTTATTGGCATGATGCTGCCCTCTAGTGAAACGATCTCTAGCGGTCCCAGTCTCCGTGCCACGCTTCAACTGGGCACAGCTGCCCGACGGACTGGGCAGAGCTTGAGCCTGCAGTTTGTTCCTGCAGCGGAAAAAATCACGACACGAGCAAAAAAAAAAAAATCCCATTTGATTGAAGCTGTCAGCATCTGCACCCCTGAGTGACAACCAGGGACAGTGAAAAAGGCTTCACACAACTTCATCAAGAGCAGTTTCCAGCTCGAACCCACCAAGAAATAATTGTGAGAGAGGTTAAAAGAGATGTTGGAGGCAGCAAAGGTGGTGGTCAGCTCCAGCCACCCCACGGAGCTCTGCCCTGCCCCAGCTGTGGCAGTGGCACCACCAAACTGGGGCTCTTGGCTGCTGCTTTGCTCTGAGGGGGCAGGGGCAGGGGTGTTGCTGCAGAGCCTGGGGACTGAGGACCAGCCAGGTGCTTGGTGTTAGCAGAGGGAAGATGGAAGAAGTCCTCCAGCAGCAATCATCTGGCACTGGGAGGTGATGGACACCACCTGCACTGGGCTATAAAAGGCCCTGGGCAGGGCAGGGCAGGGCAGAGCTCAGCTCAGCTCCTTTTGCTGGGCAGGCTCTGTGCTGAGCAGCCAAGGTAAGGTCTGTGTCTGCTTCTCCTGGCAAGGAGCAGGGATAGGGACTTGGGGTAACCCTGGGCTGGCAATAGGGAGGCAGGGAAGCTGCTTTGCTCCATGCAGCAGATCCCCTTCCCCTCAGGCTGTGTGTGCAGGGCTGTGCTGAAGGTGCAGTTGGCTTCTGTGATTTGGGGGCTGAATCCTCCTGTTTCTGCCTGTAGCTTTCCACCCTGAAGTCCTGATGCCTTCTTTTCTTGCTTCTTTGCTTCCCTGCCCACAGAGGTGCCAGGCTCTGTGAAAGAGAGAGGGAGAGGGAGAGAAAGAGAAAGAGAGAGGCTCCTTAACAAAGGCCATAATCTTCCCAGGCCTGATCCATCAGCCACTACCTGCTAATCTAGAGCTGAGGGAAGCTTTATTAAGGTTGGGAGCCTTGGCTCTTTGTTAATTACAGCCTTTGCTAATGATTTGGAATATTGGCCAGTTCTGGGGGATGTTGATGAATAGAGACCTCGCCAAGATTTATTCCTAATTATCTCATTTGTCTCCCTCCATTACTTTTTATGGCTGAAATTTATGGAGCTATTACCAGGGACCTCAGCCACGGCTGGGAGATGATTTGGGAGAAGAGAGATGTTTAATAATAATAACAATAATAATAATAATAAAAAGCTGAATTAATAGGAAAGTGATTACATAGCAGGGGGGGGAGGGGTTGTTCCTGGGTGACCCCCAGGGGTCCTGGAGGTGCCTGCTCCCTGATGCTCCTCTCAAACCTCTTTGTCCTCAGGAAGGAGTTGTGTCCTTGTCCAGCAGTCAAGGTATGTCTGGAGATGCTGAAAGAGCTGGTGGGAAATTCCTCCTGGCACCTGTAAGAGTTGGGAAATTCCTTTTGGAGAAGGTGGCAGAAATCCAGCAGGGCTTTGTGTGTCCCCATCCAGGTCTCCTCTGGATGCTGCTCCTGCAGCTGTGTCCATCCAGGTCTCCTCTGGATGCTGCTCCTGCAGCTGTCCACCCAGGTCTCCTCTGCATGCTGCTCCTCTGCTGCTGCAGCTGCACCACCATGCTCTGGCTCCTGCTGCAACCCAAGAGCTGAGGTTAGTGACAACACCAAAACCCCCAAAGCCCCAACCCCTCCTCAGGCACTCTGAATAGCAGGGATGGGAAGGGACCTCTGGAGGTCAGGTTCACCTGGAGGCCATTCACCTACCCCCTACTGTATTCCTTCCCCCCACACTCATCCCAAGTCACTCCATGCTTCAATACCTGATACCTCAGACCCTTTGCTGTGTCCCCATGAGGCAGGGAGGAGACCATGGCAATAAGAACTCAATCTGCCACCACCTCACCACCATGGGCTGTGACCAGGAAAGCCAAGAGGCTTCCAAAGAACCAACCCCATCCCAGGGCTCAGCACCCTTTAATTAGCATGCAAAGCAATTATTTTGCCCAGCTGTGCTGGGGACTAATTCTCCCCCAAAGTCTCCCAGTAAACATCCCCCTCCACCCCCCCAGTACTATCAAATTTACCACACAAAGGAGAGCTGGGGCTGGAGCTTATCTCCACTGAGTGTTATTCCCATATCTTCCAGCATGGAAACCTACTCTCATCCTGATAAGAGGTCTCACACAAAAGATCAAAGGCAGCCAGCCTCTTATGGAGAGGAGGGTTTGCTGCTGCTTCCTGCCCCCCCTCTTTTTTTTTTTTTTTTTTTTTTCAGTGTTATGATAAATTTGCAGCTCCAGAAGAAGCTGAATTCCCACCCAGGAACTCACATTAAAATAATTACCCACAGCCAGATTCATTAGAGGGGGAGAAAAAAAAAAAACTAAATATTAGCATCAGCAGTCTGGGGAAGCCCAAAGTGCAGCATCTCTCCATGGGGATTTTGCTGCTTTGCAGAAGGGATGGGGACAGAAGTGTCCCAGCAGCCAGTCCCAGCCATGGGACAATCCACAGGGAGAAAAGGGAGAATTTCTTATGGAGAAATTGTGTCCAAGCAGGACTTGCTAGGTTGATTTGGGACTTGGGGGTGGTTCATGAGGACCCTGAAGCCTCCAGGGATGCATTCCTCTTGCCACACACTCTTTAAAGTTGGAAAAGACCTCCAAGGTCATCAAATCCAACTGTCAGCCCAGCACAGACCTGTCCCCAGGAGCCATGGCCACAGGTTTCTGGAATACCTCCAGGGATGGGGACTCCACCACCTCCCTGGGCAGCCTGTGCCCAATCCCTCACCACTTTTGCAGCAAAGAAATTTTCCCTCATCTCCCACTGAAGACTCCCCTGGTGCAGCTTGAGGCCATTTCCTCTCATCCTATCACTTCTTCCTTGTGTGAGAAGAGTCCAACTCCACCTGGCTCCAGCCTCCTGCCAGGTAGCTGTAGAGAGCAATGAGGTCTCCCCTCAGTCTGCTCTTTTTCCAGGCTGGACCTGCTCCAGTACGTGGTCACCTCTGCCCCATGGCACATCCCTGCCAGCTCCATCCCCAGCATGTCCCCCACAGCTCAGCTCTTCTGAGCTCCTTTACCCACTCTGGGTGTAGCCACAGGCACTTTGCAGCCTTTGTTTTCTTTCCCCTGTTGGTGCAAAATGAGATCCAGGCCTGCCTGGAACCCAAGGGAGCTCCTTCCTCTTCCAGGTCAGGAGGAAGACAGAGGCTGACTGCCATGGTCAGTCCTGGTTGGAAATACCAGGATGATGCTTGGAGAGGACAATGGTGCCAATAGATAGGGCAAGGAGGGACCTCATGGTGTCTTCATGGGCATCTTTGTGGGGATCTTCACTTAAACCCACACCCAGCACCCCAGGGACCCCAACGAGCCTCCGTGGACCAAGGGACCCCAACAAACCTCCATGGACCAAGGGACCCCAATGAGCTTCAGGGACCAAGCTTCTTCTCAGCACCCCTCCCTTGCCCACATTTTGTTGCCTCCTGGCACCAGCTGAGGGTTGTGCCCCAGCCAGGCAGCCCCTTCCCAGCCGAGCTGCAGCCTGTCAACACAGATGGCAAAATCCAAATGTTATGATAAGGAATTTCTCCCAAATTTCCATCTTAATAGAATTACGAGCCTGTAATTACCCTGCAAGCCTGAAAACCTGCCGGAATCCCAATTAGGAATCTGAGGACATAATTGGCCCTAATTAGAAAGATTTGTCAAATGTGAACAATTTTCTCACCTCTTCTTTTCTTCCCCCCCTTTTCCTTTTTTTCTTTCTTTTCCTCCTCTTTTCCCCAACCAGGGTAATTAGGGATATTTTCTTTTCCTCTTTCCCTCTTTCCCCATAAACAAGAGAGCTGCAGTCTCCCAGCTGGCTCCACATCCACATCCTGCTCCTTTGGGCTCTTGGGGAAAGGCAAAGTCTGGAGCAGCTCTTAGGGCAGTTTTGGTGTTTCCTGGAAAACTGAACTGTTAAAAAAAAAAAAAAAAGAGGAGAGAGGGAGAGACCTGAAAAAACTGCAGCCTTGGGGTTTGGACTTTGGTCCCTGGCACCAAGGGGCTGCCCAGGGCAGTGAGGCTGCTGCCAGGGAAGCTTCCAGGACTGGGAGATGTGGAGAGGGTGATGGATGCTGGGCACAGTGTTGTGGTACAGGACATTGTGCCACGGTACAGGACACAGCCTGGAGGCTGCCATCCCAGTGGGATGGGAGGAGTGTGGGGAGCATGAGCTGTGGCTGGGCTGATCAAGAGCTAAAGGGTGGGGGGCAAGGGGATGGGGTCAGAATCTTTCAGTGGTGCCTGGCAATGGGCACAAATAGAACCCAGGAGGTTCCATCTGAACAGAAGGAAAAAATTCATCGGGATGAGGCTGCTGGAGGCCTGGAGCAGCTGCCTAGAGAGGTTGTGGAGTCTTCTTGTGTGGAGAGCTTCCAACCCCGCCCTGGGCATTGTGCTCCTGGGCAAGCTGCTGTGTGTGCCCTGCTTTGGCAGGGGGTTGGACTGGATGATCGCCAGAGATCCCTTCCAACCCCTCACCACGCTGGGCTTCTGGAATTCTGTGTGTCCCTACCACACGGCCCTGGCAGGGGAAGCTTCACACCTGCCCAGCACAGACCCCGGGACAGCGACGGCTGCCGGCAGCCTCATCCCGACGGGAGGCAGAGCTCTGCCACGTCACAGCTGCCTGCAGGATCAATCCAAGTGTCTGTGGCAGAGCCACACGTGGGCAGGTTTTAAAGGACGATATCAATAAGTGAGGCTCGCTGGGAGCAGGCTCGGGGGAGGGGCTGGCAGGCAGGGGCTCCCCGCGCCGGGGATCATGACCACTGCAATATTGAAGTACTTGCACATAAACTCTGCTTTCAAGTATTTTTGACAAGGGTACTAATTAAATCTTAATTGACACCGCACTAATTAGCTTCTTAATTACATGGAACCACATAATTAGCAGCACACTCTGTGCTAATTGTTAATTAGGAAAACCAGGCTTCCTCCCCTCGCCCCCCCTCCCCACTGCCACATCCCTCCCTTCCTGTTGTCGCTTTTAACCAAAGAGCCGCTGGTGGGAGGAGGAGGAAGAAGAGGAAGAGGCTGTGAAACCTGGCCCAGGAGGGTGATGTGCTCCCAGGACACGGCACTGGGACTCCAGTGAGTGGCTGCAGGTGGGGGGAGTGGGCAGGAGGATGGAGGTGCCAGGCACAGCCATGGGGGTGAGAGATGCTGTGGGTGTGAGCAGGGAGCCCTTCTTGGGGAGTGTTGGTGAGGTGGTGGTGATGCTCCTGGGGTGGATTTTTGTACCTTTGGATGTGCCATGGGTACTGCAAGCTTGTGGGTCACTGTGGAGCTGTGCCAGTGTCAGCCTGGCATCCTGTGCAAGCTCAAGACGTGGGTTTGGTACAGGAATTGCTCTGGAGGTGGCTGTTCCACAGCCCTGTGGGACTGAGGCTGCTGCATCCCAGAGAGGAAGGAGAACCTCCTTCAGCCTGCTGGGCACACTCTTCTGCATGCCCTTCAGGACACCATTGGCCTTCTTGGGGCCATTGGGCACATTGCTGGCTCATGGTGACCTTGTCCTAGGTCTTTTTCTGTGGAGCTGCTTTCCAGCAGACCAATCCCTGACCTGTGCAGGAGATTATCCCTCCCCAGGTGCATCACCCACTGGGGATGGCAGAACAAGAAGGAGCTGTGAGGGAAGGCTGGGGAGAGCCAGGGTGTATCATTTCCAACTCAACACCCATGGCAGCAGCATCTCCCCAGCACAAAGCCTCTTGTGGTCTGGGCATGGGCCTGGGGCAAGGGGTCCTGCAGCTGCCCATGGTGCTCCCACCTCCTGCTTGGAATTTCCCACATCCGGAAGTGAGGAAAGGAAGAAATATGTGGAGGGCTCTCAAGGCTTCAAGGCACACATAAACAAAAAGCCACCTACACAAACAAAGCAGGGCAAGGCTCCACAGTTTGTAAATCATCCTCTGCGAGCAGCTTGAAGGCTCCCAGGCCAGAGCCATAAGGAGCAGAGCTGGCTGCTCATAGAGTCTCCAAACTCAACCTCCCCTGGCACAAGTTCAGGCCATTTCCTCTCCTTCTGTCACCTAATACCAGGGGGAGGAGACCAACCCCCACCTCACTCCAACCTCCTTTCAGGGCCAACAGGTTCTTTGACATCCCACCCTGGGCACACTTGATGTGGCAGAAGGGGACACATGGAGCTATCTCCTTGATTTAAAGAGAAGATAAGAGGATGAGAGACAGGGCTGAAGCAACCTTCCCTGGAGGGGGGCTGGGGCTGTTAGCTTGGAGAAGAGAAGGCTCCAGGGAGAGCTTGGAGCAGCCTTCCAGTACCTGAAGAGGGCTACAGGAAAGATGGGAAGAGACTTTTGATAAGGGCTTGTAGTGATAGGATGAGAGGGAATGGATTGAAGCTTGAGGAAGGGAGATTGAGACTGGAGATTGGGAAGAACTTCTCGAGGGGAGACAGAGGAACAGGATGCCCAGGGAGGCTGTGGATACCCCTTCCCTGGAGCTGTTCAAGGCCAGGTTGGATGAGGCCTTGAGCAACTTGGGCTGGTGGGAGGTATCCCTGCCCACAGCAGAGGGTTGAAGCTGGCTGCTCTTCCATCCCCCTCCCAACCCAACCCAACCCTTTCCCTGACCCTCCGGAGCCACCCTCCAGCACCTGGCAGCAGCAAGCGCGAGGAGTCCGAGGAGGATGAAGAGAAGGTGCTGGGGAGTTTTTTTTTTNAGTGATAGGATGAGAGGGAATGGATTGAAGCTTGAGGAAGGGAGATTGAGACTGGAGATTGGGAAGAACTTCTCGAGGGGAGACAGAGGAACAGGATGCCCAGGGAGGCTGTGGATACCCCTTCCCTGGAGCTGTTCAAGGCCAGGTTGGATGAGGCCTTGAGCAACTTGGGCTGGTGGGAGGTATCCCTGCCCACAGCAGAGGGTTGAAGCTGGCTGCTCTTCCATCCCCC
>VXBD01002579.1:142078-154238 GCA_013399975.1 Indicator maculatus | reverse complement strand
GGGGGGGGGGGGGGAGGTGGTGGAAAGAAACGACGAGTTCAGAGCACCCCAGGATGGGGCAAAGCGAGGGAAGGGCAAACAGGGCTCGGACCCGAGGGGTCCCGCTGTACGCCTCCCCCCCCTACNTACGCCCCCCCCCCCTCCCCCTACCCGGTACTCCCTCGGTACCCCCCGGCACTCCCCGCACTCACCCGGTGGCTGCGGGGAGAGGGGAACGGCGAAGTGTCTCCGTTCGACTCCACTCGGCCCGGCTCGGCTGGGTTCGGCTTTACTCGGCTCGGTTCGGGGGCGCTCGACTCTCGGTTCGACTCCACTCGTCTGAGTTCANCTCCGCAGCACGCCGGGAGCTGTAGTCCGCAGCGGGGCCGCCCGCGCCTGCCGGGACTTGTAGTTTCCGCGGCCGCAGCCAGAGTTGGCGTTCGGGGATTTCCTCCCCCAGTCACGGAGGGCTTTCCAGCCCCGGAGCGGGACAAGTGGGTGGTTGTCAGGGGGTGGCCCAGGTCATGCAACCCCTTGCACAGGGGTCACAACATCCCCTTGCACCAGGATCGTGCACCTCCTTGCACTGGTCCCAGCAGTTTGCGGCCATGGAGGGTTGGCAGTGACCTGGGCACACACTGGGCGGTAGAAGCAGCAGCAGCCTGTGCCTGCTGGAGACACTGGGGAGGGTTTGGCTCCTCTAGACAAGACCTTCAGGGGTCTAAGAGCTGCAATGGGAGGGGGCAATGGGGATCCTGCCCACCTGGAGTTCCCAGGGCACAGCAGGACCCTGCCCCTGTGCTGCCCGTGGCAGCAGGCTGGCATTTCTTTCTCCGTGGCAGGGAGCTGCACCCTGGCAGACTGGGCTGCAAACAGTAGATTTAAGGGGTGGTCACATGCCTAGCAGGGTGACTGTCATCTGACTGGGGGGTGGGTGTCAGGCAGTGGGCAGTGGGCCCCCAGGCACCACATCTCCCATGTGTGGCCCCGTGCTGGACCTCCAAGACCATCCCCCTGGGTCTGCTCCATTCCCCCAGCACTGACCCAATCTATCTGACAGTTCCTCTTGAGGAGGATACAGACACCCCAAGCTGTGGTCACTTCCACATGCCAGCCATACTACCCCCTTCTTTCTTGCCACCCAGGCTTTGGGTGATGCAGCAATGAAGAGAGTTACCCCCCCACCCCAAGAGCCAAAGCAGGGCGTTCTCCTCAGCCTGAGAGCCTTTGCATGGCTCCTCCTCATCCCTAATTTATGTGCAAATAGCTGTGGGCAGTTCCCCCAAACGTAACAACCCTGGGAGCTGTTCACACACAGCTCCTCAGCTCTGCACACCCTGCTCCAACTCTGCCCATCCTGCTCCAAACAGGTTTCTGAAGCCTCCAGCGACCACACCAGCTCAGCCTCGGGGTCCCCACGCCAAAGCTGAGCACATGGTGCAGACCAAATTTCTCATCCCAGCAGGAATCTGGGTCCCAATCCAAAAGGTGACCCCAGATTTGTCATCACTGCAAAGTCAAAGGATCCAGGCATGCAGAATCGTGGAATCACTTTGGGTTGGCAAAGCCCTTTGAGCTCATCCAGTCCAACCCTTCTCTAACTCTACCAAGGCTGGGGCTGAACCATAGCCCTCAGCACCACATCTCTGTGGCTTTGAAACACCTCCAAGGATGGAGATTGAACCACAGCCCAGGCTGTGTGTGGAGACCTGGAGCAAGAACTCAGATTTGTGACTCTCTACTCAGAAGAGCTGCTCCAAATTCTTCTCAGCCAGAGGAGGCAGACACAAGTCAGTCAGATCTGCAGCCCTTTATTCACTACAGGGGAGCTGGAGGCTGCCCCTCACCCTGGTCCAAGGGAGGAGAAGGTATTGCAGGGACACAGGGGATGCTCAGCAGCCCTAAGCTGACAGGGCAAAGCCAACTCTGTTGTTGGCCATGTCGAAGATGGAGTAATACTGGCGGAGGAAGAGGTTGCCGAGGATCCAGAGGGGCTGGCCGCTGGCAGAGGGCACATAGGTGCCCTCCACCCCAACAGTGCAGATGCTATCATTCTGTCAGGGGAAAAGGAGCAAATTCCAGTGCTAGGGATTTGTGCTGCCTGTGCCTTGGGGGCTGTGCTTTGGCTGGGAGCAGGATTACACCCTCCTTGCAGTCACACCCAGGTGTGCCAAAGCACCATGAAATGTGGTGCTGGGAAGGGCAGAATCACACCTGCACGGCAGAGCCACACCTACCTGTAAGACATAGACAGAGGGAGGCAGTGGCAACTGGGCCCCACTGATGGCAAAGTAGAGGGTGGGCAGGCTGGGGACATCGCTGCAGTCGATGACAAACTGCAAGAGAAGCAGAGGGGGCAGAGGGGTCAGGACCTCAGGGCTGGGCACCCTCCTTCCTCCAGCTGGAACCCAGCCATGCTCCCCGGGGGTCAGCACAGCTCTGACTGTGGCAGGGCTGTGCTGACCCAGGTTTAGAATCCTTGAATGGTTTTGGGTGGAAGAGACCTTTCAGATTATCGAGTCCAACCCCTAACCCAGCACTGCCAGGTCACCCCTGAACCGTGGCCCTCAGCACCACATCTGCAGGGCTTTGAAACCCCTCCAGGGATGGGGATTCTACCACTGCCCTGGACAGCCTGGGCCAGGGCTTGACAACCCTTTTGGGGAAGAACTTGTTCCTCATACCCAACCTAAACCTCCCATGACACAAGCTGGGGTCATTTCCTCTTGTCCTTTTATCATGTTTGGAAGAATTATTTATGTTTACAACTCTTCAAGGGGAGCTAAACCACTGCAGCCTTGTTTCAGGTGAGATGCTTCACTCCAGAGATGCTGGGAGGTCTCCATAGCTCCATATAGCCATCAGGTGTGTCCTCATCCCCTGGCCCTTTCTGTGTGCAGGGCATCCTTCCCACCTACCCCATAGTCACTTTCCTCTGCACCCAGAGCCTGCAGGAAGGCTGACAGGAATTGTCCTGGGACGGTCAGCAGGAATGTCCCAGTGTCCACAATGCCATGGCAGCCTTGGCTGCACCAGCCAGTGGCTGAGGATCCGATGGAGAACCTGGAGAGAGCAGCAGCAAAGGCATCAGAAGAGACTCCCCCCCACTCCAAGGCCCTCTCCAAGCCATGGTGTAGCTCTTACTCCTCAATGCTGATCTTCCAGTACAACTCCTGGATCACAGGAGCCCACAGAATCTCTCCAGAGTACAGCTGGGGGTCAGTGCCTCCGAGGATGACTTCCCCACCGTAACTGTACGTTGGGGTGCTGGAAAGACATCAAACCAACCCTCAGCACAGGCAGGTTGCTCAGGAGAAAGTGGTGTAACAAGGGGAGAACCTGCAGATGGGGAGGGAATGGAGCAGAGGATGGATCCAGGCTGTGTCTGTGCTCTCAGAGGTCTCACCGTGAGTAGTAGAAGCTGAAGATGGGTTCCTGCAGCTGGTTCTGCTGCAGCATGTTCTGCAGCAGTGTTTTGTAGCCACTGATGCCAACACCTGGGTAAGCCATGCCCAAAATCCCATCAAAGTCCAGGTAGTAGAAGGGTCTGGTGGGCTCGTCCAAGCTCAGGCCGAACTCCTGGTTCCTGACAACAATGTTCTGGATCTAGAGGGAGAGGTGCTGAGGGACATTGGTGTTTTGGACACCCACCTTGACAGCAGGATGGTCAGGAAGGGTTTGAAACTGGAGCAGGGCAGATTTAGGTTGGACATCAGGAGGAAGTTCTGCACAATAAGGGTGGGGAGACACTGGAACAGGCTGCCCGGGGAGGTGGTGGAGGCTCCATCCCTCAAGACATTCAAAATCAGTCTTGATGTAGCCCTGGGCAGCCTGCTCCAGCTGGAGATGTCCCTGCTGACTGCAGGGGGTTGGACAAGATGACCTTTGGGGATCCCTTCCAACCCAATGCAACCTGCACTGAGAGGTGCTGAGCTCATGGTCCTTGTCCCAACATCTCTATTATTTCATCAAGCTACCCACAACCCCAGTCTGCCCCAGTTAAACCAGCTGGAGATCCCAGTTCCACCACCTGCAGGTCCCACAGCAGAACATCTCAAATGTCTGCAAGGACAGAGCTCAGCCTGGCTGGGAGAGGCAAAGAGGGACCAAAGAGATCCTTTAGCCCCAAGCCCAGAGGACCCTCACTGGGGTTGGTCTGCAGATCCCAGCCCCCAAGGACATCTCTGCTGACTCTCCATGAGCTCTGCCCTGGGCTGGACTCGATGATCTTCAAAGGTCCCTTGCAACCCCTACCAGTGGGTGATACCCAGAATAAGGAGGCTCCTGTCAGCTGCTCCCTGAATTTCCAGCCAGCTGGGCCTGACCCCAGCCTCAGCCACTTCTTACCCTCAGCACATCAGAGGTCACTTACTGCCACCGTGTCGTACCCCAAGGCCACCCAGACGTCACCAAAGCCATATCTCAGGGTGTAGGTCCCACCAATGCTTGAGAAGGTGGAGGACAGGCTCCTGTTGAACCTGGCATGATTTGCTGCACAGAGAGAAGATGACAGCCCCCAGGTCACATCCTGCCCTGGGCTCAGCATCCCTGTGCCCACACAGGCAGAGGGAGGGGCTTCACAGGAAGGGACCACCCTGGACCAGCCCTGAGCAAACCCCAGACCCCATCAGCTCTGCCTGCTGTGCCTGCCACAGCTCCAGCACACAAGGGGTGGCCGAGAGGGCCAAGGGGACACTGCTGTCCCCTCCAAGGGATGCTCACCACAGGCTGGGGTCTGGCAGTAGGTGGAGGGCACCCAGAGGTTGGAGGAGCCAGTGTCAAACAGCACCAGGAACTGCTGCGGGGGGGTCCCGATGCTGATCTCCCCGAAGTAGAAGGACTGTGGACAAAATGAGGCAGACCTCTGCTTCTGCCTGGCTTCTGTCAGCTCTCTGCCCTCTGCTAACTGAGAAACCCACAGTGCCAAGGGGCTGTGGGAAGGGTGCAAAGTCCTTGAGTGCCTGCAGGGCAGCCAAAGCACAGAAAGGGGCAAAGATTTGCCCTCCACATAGGGCCAGGAGTGGTAGATCTGCCCCATAAGCATCCAGCTCTGCTGAGAAGGGAAATCAGCTCGGGGTGAGATCTGCTGCCTCCTGCCTTCTTCCCCCAGCATCACCCAGCCCTGGGAGCCAGGCTCCAACGACACCAAAGCTCCTGCCCGTGCCCAGTGCAGCCTTTCCACTCGTGGTTGGGGAGGGAGCCAAGCCACGCACTGCAGAGCTTCCTGCAGGCAACTGGGAAAGGAGGAGGACACCCCAGACCCCAGAGCTGGGTGGCTCAGGGGAGGAGGGAGAAGCTTTCATACTTACATCCAGGTAGTTGGTTAGGGGTTCATAAGCCACAGAGTCACTGGGCAGGTACTTCCTGCCAGGATCCCCCCTGAGGTCCTGCAGGAAGCCTTCTGGCACCCCCTTCTCTCTCATCACCTCCCTCAGGGATCTGCCTTTCTTCAGGATGATTCTGTGCTGGCTGGAGATGGCAGTGAGATGCCAAGTGGCTGCTCAGCCCCAGCCCACCATGCTGAGGGTGAGCTTCACTCTGCAGCCAGGCCTGGCACCCCAGCAGCCACCCCAGCCCCAGGGCTCACCTCATAGCCCCCTCCCCAAGCTGGAGGCAGAGCAGGGCCAGCAGCAGCCACCACATGTCCCTGGGTGCTGGTGGCTCCATGGCAGCTCCTGTGCCCTGCCCAGGGCAGGGTGTATATAGCCAGCACTGTGCCCAGCCCCTTCCCTCTATCACTGCACCCACCCAACCCTGTGGTCTGGTTATCAGCACAGCCACCCTGATCTTACCTCCTTCACCTGATTGTCCAGACACTAAGGCATTGTCCACTACCTCTGATATCAAGACCAAATATGTGAGGTCTGATAAAAAGCTAAATTCTGCTGTTATCAAGAAGTTAAAAAGTATTTTCTCTTGCCTTCAGCACTGCCTTGATCTTTCCAGGAAAACAAAGGCAGAACACACCCTGTGGAGCAAGTGGAAGAGGTTGATGATACTGCTGATCCCCTTTTGACCTATCTAGGCAGCCAAGGAAGTGCCAGGGGCCAGCAAGATTTCTTCCATCTGGGTCTACAAACTGTTACACCCAATTCCCTCCACACAGCTAGCAGGAAACAGCAGGGGTGCTCTTGCAGCCCAGCTCTAAGCCTCTCAGGAACTAGCAAAATGGCCCCAAAAATGTCTCTTTCCAGGCATTTGTCTTCCTGCTCCTTCTGTCCTCCAGCTCTGCTAATAGCCCCCAAAGAAGCTGTGCTGGGGGCTAGAAGCTGCTGAGCACAGCAGCCCTGGAGATGTAGCAGAGCTTTACCTGCCCTGTGGCAGCTCAGCCATGTCCAGAGGACAATATCATGGAATCATGAAGGTTGTGAGAGGCCTCTGGGATCATCCAGTCCAACCAGCAGCCCAGCCCCACCATGGCCACCAAATCATGGCCCCAAATGCCATGGGCACACCTTTCTTGAACACCTCCAGGGATGGGGACTCCACCACCTCCCTGGGCAGCCTCTTCCAAACCCTGACCAGTCTTCCAGTGAAGAAACTTTGATCAAAACCTTTGATTTGGTGCAGTTCTTCATCCATGGCAGAGTTACACCAAGGATGCTCAGCTCTGGTGCCTTTGAGGTGCTGTCTCCCAGAGGCTTTGAGTGATGCTGTTCATACCCAGGCTGGAGAGCTGCAGGGGGGAGTGGATTTAGATATTTGTTCACAGGGTGATTTAGCTCTGGGAGACTGGAAAGGTGGTACCAGCCCATGCCAGGTCACTGAGGCCCCGTCAGGGTCACCATGGCAGCTCAGGAACCTCCCCAGCACCACATCCTCCTCCATCACATCCTGATGGATCTGCGCCGCTTGGAGGGATCCTGTGGGGAAAGGGAAGAGGAAAGCTCAGCAGGGACATGGTTCAGCCTTCTGCTATCCCTTCCTGCCAGCACTGCTGCCCGAGCAGCTTCAGAAATATCCCCATTTTAAAGTGGAGGGGAAATTCCCTTCCCTGCCCCCCTCCTATCTAATCTGCGTCTCAGCCTGTGTCAATATTTTGACACAAAGCACCGAGGAGTTTGTGTCCTTTCCCTGCTGAGATGACAGAGCTATTAATACACCTGCTAATGAGCTCTGATGATAAAGAGCTTCTAAGAAAGGAGTCTGGATCCCAGGAAAGAGTGGTGTCACCCGAGCCTCCCCCTGCCAAGGTGTTCCCCATCCCCTTGGGCCACCCAGCAGCACTCCCAGCACCCCAGCTGAGCTCTGCCCTGACCCAGTAGCCCTGCCCGGGGGCGCAGGGGTCAGCTGGATGTCATGACTAACCCGGGATGGCCTCATACTTCCACTCTAACTTAGTCACAGGACTTTGCTAGCCCTTATCCAGCTGCCGGGAAGATTAGTGCCCTCCCACACACACCTCTGCCCAGGAAGAGGGACGGAGGAGGTGGGGACAAACCAGCCCCGCAGCTGCACCCTCGGCCGGCTGGAGCGATCGGTTCAGCCCTGCAAGCACCAGCAACAGCAGGAGCCGGGGCAGCCTGTCCCTGAGGTCACCCCAAGGGCACCGCACGCTGCAAGCAAAGCAATGTCCACTGCCCCCAGCTGTGTTTGCCTGGGGAGGTGCTGGTGAGCCTCTGGCTGAAGTGACTTCGTGCAGCGCCTGCGGGGGGATGAAGCCAAACCACCCCGAGAGGGACTCCTGGCATGGGCAGGCACAGCACCTGACAGCACCGAGCAGAACTGGGTGGGTGGGGGAGTCCCTCGGGGAACTCCTGTCCCCAGGGCTGTGGTTGGTGTTTGAAACCAAGCTCGGTGACTTTTTGGTGTCCTGCTTCCCAGCCACTCAGCCTGGTCCGTGCTGCTTCTCACCTGCAAAGCCAAACCCTTGCAGGAATCAGCTCAGGATCTGCATCCTGGGCTTGTCCCTCACTGAGAGCAAGGAGGGCAGAAGTGCCTTGGACACTGAGGAGACAGAGCACGTGCAGAAAAGGGCAGAGAAGCTGGAGAAGGGTCTAGGGCAGAAGACTTCTGGGGAGCAGCTGGGAACTGAGATTTCTTGGTCTGGAGAAAAGGAGGCTGGGGGGAGACCTCCTGACTCTCTACAGCTCCCTGAAAGGAGGCTGGAGCCAGGTGGGGCTTGGGCTCTTCTGCCAAGGAACAAGTGACAGGAGAAAAGGCAACAGCCTCAAGTTGCACCAAGGGAGGTTTAGGTTGAACATGAGACAAAATTTCTTCCCCCAAGGGTTGTTAAGCCCTGGCCCAGGCTGCCCAGGGCAGTGCTGGACTCCTCATCCCTGGAGGTGTTTCAGAGCCATGGAGATGTGGTGCTGAGGGCCATGGCTTAGTGGTGACCTGGCAGTGCTGGGTTGGACTCAAAGATCTCAGAGCTCTTTTCCAACCAAAACGATTCCATGACTGAGTTTATCCTGGCACTTACCTCCCTGTCTGGGACACACAACCCAGCAGCCTGCCCTCAGCCACCGCTCAACAAACTCAACAGAGGCAGCTTGAGCTGTTTGGGGTTTATTTATAATGGGAGGCTGTGAGAACACACTGAGACACCCTAGAGGGACAGGGAGGAGCACCAAGGTGCAGAGGAAGCCCAAGAGCTGCTCCAGCCAGGTGAGCCTGGCCAGGAGAGGGCTGGGCTCTAGGCCGACGCAGCGAAGCCGATGCGGCTGTTGGCCATGTCGAAGATGGTGTAGTACTCCTTGAGGAACACATCCCCCAGGATCCAGAGGGGCTGCCCGTTCTGGGAGGGCAGGTAGGTGGCCTCGATGCCAAGGGTGCAGTAGCCATTACTCTGTGAGGGGGCAATAACAGAGTCAGAGCCTCCAACGAGCACCAGGACCCTGCTAGCTGGGCTGCAGGGAGCTGGCAGCAGCCCACGGGCAGGGAGAGCTTTGCCAGGCCCTTCCCTGGTGCCCAGCAGGGCGAAGGTGCTGAGCTCAGACTTACATTCAAGACATAGGCAGAAGGGTAGAGTGGGAGCAGAGCTCCATTGATGACGAAGGTGATGCTGGGCATGTTCTGCACCTGACTGCAGTCAACTGCATACTGCAGAGAGAGGGTCGAGAGGAGGTTATGGAGATCCCACATGCAGGGATGGCAAACAACCCCCTGGCAGTGCCATGCCACCTCCTCCTTCCCTGGCACACCTGCAGCACCACATCCTGTAGGTGCCACCTGGGCTTTGCGGGACCTGGTCAGGCCCACAGCTTCTGGCTCCCGTGCCAGCCCCTGTGCACACCTCCAAGGCCTGCCCTGCACTTACCCCATAGCTGGTCTGCTGGGCACCTGTCAGCTGCAGGAAGCCATCCAGGTACTGCTGGGGCACCGTCAGCAGGTACGTCCCGGTGTCCACGATGGCCTGGCAGCCCTGGCTGCACCAGCCAGTTGCTGTCTGTCCAACAGCAAAGCTGGGAGGAGAGGAAGGGAAAGGACATCACCTCCAGCACCCACAGCCAACTGAAGACATCTTGCCTGGAGCTGGGAGTCTGGGATGCTCCCAAGTGTGCTGCCTCCCCCCCACCCCGAGCCCCTGCCTGCTGCCATAGCTGCAGACTCATCTGCAGGACAGCTCCACAGCCCTCCTTCCATGAGGTGCCAGGGCTGGGTCATGCCCAGCAGGCACAGCCACAACTCACCTATCGAGTGCCACTTGCCAGTACAGCTCCTGTGTCACAGGTGCCCAGGTGATGTCCCCACGGAACAGCTGCTCGTCGATGCCCCCCAGCACCAGCTCCCCCCCGTAGCTGTAGGTGGGATTGCTGCACAAACACAGAGCCACAGCAGCAGGGCTTGGTGAGGTGTGAGGTGCATGGGCAGGGCACAAGGAACCTGCCTGGGGACTGGCAGAGGGATGCTGGTACACAGGGGCTTGATGGGGTAGGATGAGAGGGAAGGGACTGAAGCTTGAGGAGGGGAGATTGAGGCTGGAGATCAGGAAGAAATTCTTGAAAGTGAGGCTGGTGCCCAGGGAAGTTGGGGATGTCCCCTCCCTGGAGGTGTTCAAGGCCATGGCAGGTGTCTCTGCCCATGGCAGGGGGTTGGAGCAGAATGCTCTTGAAGGTCCCTTCCACCCGACCCATCCTGTGACAGGGCTTGCAGAGGGCCCCGGCAGGTCTTTACCGAGAGAAGTAGAAGCTGAAGATGGGCTGGGTGAGCTGGTTCTGCTGCAGCATGCCCTGCAGTGCAGTGGTCATCCCTCCCACTGCCAGGGAGGGGTAGGCCATTCCCAGGATGCCATCAAAGTCAGCGAAGTAGAAAGGCTGTGAGGGCTCATTCTGGCTGAGCCCAAACTCCTGCTCTGTCACCGTGATGCTCTGGATCTGCAGGGGCAGGGGACACCAGGTCACTCTGCCTGCCTAGGCAAACCCAAGCAGCCATGGATGATGCTCTGAAAGCCCAAGGAGCACACTGCAAGGTCTTGGCTGCTGCAAGCATCCCCAGGCAGCTGGGAAAACCAGCAGAAATTGGGTTAAAACAAAGTGAAAACCCCAGCTGCTGGTGGCAAGGCATCAGCTCTGCCCAGCTCAGCCTCGGGCTTGCCTTGGCTCTACAAGCCATGAGATCTGCCCTTGGGCAGGGACACAGTGCCCAGGGTGGGACACAGTGCCCAGGGGCACAAGGGCAGCAGGGGGGGCACTCACCCTCAGCGTGTCGTAGCCCACCAGCACGGTGAGCGAGCCGCTGCCGTAGGACAGGGTGTAGGACTGACCACTGGAGCTGAAGCTGGAGGAGGAGCTGGGGTTGAACTTGGCATGGTTGACTGTGGGAGAGGGAAGAGGACAAAGCTCCTGGCTGTGAGCTTTGGTGGCATTTCACCTGCTGGCATAGCAGCTCAGGAGGGAGCAAGCTGTGAAAAGCAGAAGAGGCTCTGCCTGGAGGCTCCCTCCAAGGCAAGGTTTGCTTCCCAGCTCTGCCTGCATCCCTCTCCAGGGAGCAGCTGTTGGGACCCAGCATGGCCAAAGCCAGCAGCAGTCACATCCCCAGCAGCAGTCACATCCCCAGCAGCAGTCACATCCCCAGCAGCAGTCACATCCCCAGCAGCAGGGAGTTATGTGGGGGGAGCTCTGCCAGGGCATGGGGCATCAGCTCTGTGATTCATGGCTTTGCTCTTCCTCCACCTGGCCACAAAGGGTCAGGCACAGCCATATGACTTCTGTGCTCTGGGGACACCCACGAGGGCCACAGGGACTTGGCCATCTCCATTTACACTGAGGGTGGTGAGAGCCTGGCCCAGGTTGCCCCAGAGAGGTAGGAGCTGCCCCATCCCTGGCACCATCCCAGGTCAGGTTGTTTGGGGCTCTGAGCAGCCTGCTCTGGTTGGGGATGTCCCTGCTGACTGCAGGGGGTTGGACTGGAGGAGCTTTGAAGGTCCCTTCCCACTCAAAGCAGTCTGTGGTGAGCCAGAGGGCAGTACCAGGGAGCAGCTCTCCCAGAGCAGGTGCTGGGAGCAGGCTGGGATCCTGACTTCTCCCAGGTGATGGGAGCTCAGCAGCATGGGGCACTCACAGCAGGCTGCGGTCTGGCAGTAGGTGGAGGGCACCCAAAGGTTGGAGGAGCCAGTGTCAAACAGCACCAAGAAGTTCTGTGGAGGGGTCCCAATGCTGATCTCCCCGAAGTAGGAGGACTGTGGACAAGAGATGAGGAACTCTGTTGGTCACAGGGCCAGGGACTGGGCAGGGTTTCACCTCCCAGCCCTGTGCCAACATCCTGGTGCTTTGCAGGGTGTTGGGAATGCCAGGCAGGAGCAGGCTGAACTGAGAGAGCTGGGGGCTGTTCAGCCAGAGAGGAAAAGGCTCTGGGGAGACCTTAGAGCAACCTCCCAGTACCTGAAGGGAAAGGCTGGGGAGGGACTGCTGAGAAGGGCCTGGGGAGATTGACCCAGGGACAGGTTTAGGTTGGAGCAGGGCAGGTTTAGGTTGGACATCAGGAGGAAGTTCTGCACAATGAGGGTGGGGAGACACTGGAACAGGCTGCCCAGGGAGGGGGTTGAGGCCTCATCTGTGGAGACATTCAAGGACTGGATGTGTCCCTGGGCAGCCTGCTCTAGCTGAAGGAGTCCCTGCTGCCTGCAGGGGGGTTGGACTGTGAGGCTCCCTTCCACCCCCCTGCATTCTGTGTGAATTCTCACCCTGCTTTTTCCCCCCAAAGATGCAAAATTTGCTATTTCTTTGGTTGTGTCTTTTCA